>JAYRBW010076873.1:0-24702 GCA_036023295.1 Invenusta paracnida | reverse complement strand
GTTTTTGAGTTAGGAGGTATTTAAGATGTGCCATATAGTATCTCCAAATAGCCAGAAAAGGAGCTACATGATATGCTTAAGCTGTATCTGAAGTCACTGCATTTTGACCATTTTAATTGTTGACATTTTAACTTTGTTGATGTTTTGACCCTTTAACTTGTTGTTGTTTTGACCTTTTCATTTGTTGACGTTTTGACTTGTTGACATTTTGACTTGTAGACGTTTTGACTTATTGACATTTTGACTTGTAGATGTTTTGACTTATTGACATTTTGACATACATCCATTGGTACATATGCCATGATGTAAGCTGACCTGCATATTAAGTTTTAACATCCCAGTGGCAGAAACCCTGAATTAGTCATCTACAACATCCACTATCCAGTAACCATATATTTAATATTATAAAGGTAGAGTAGGCAGTCTTGTTATTTCTCACATATCACAAATGAACAATATGTACCAATAGTATTTAAATATGAGGACATGTATGTACCAACAACAGCTGCCATAATTAATTACAACATGCTGCAATTAACAAATACAGTCAGTTTTAAATGACAATAATCACAATTCTTAAATTATTTTGTTGGAAAAACTTGTGTGAATAAGATTTGTGTCTATAAAACAAACTGTAAAGTAGCCATAGTAATAATATTACTATTAGACATGCAATATAATTAAATGTAAAATAATATCCATTAAAAATTGCCATAAAATTCTATTCCTTGGATTTGATTTAGAATGAATGGCATTTTTATTTTATTTTTAATAAAGCTAAAACCTTCATCACATTATCATTATATTATGTAATTGATTGATGTCTATTTGAATAAATAGTTGATTTATTTATATAAAAGTATTGACCTTTTTAATTGTAAAGAAATATTCATAATTGCTTTAAATATAAAACTTTTAATATTTTGTCAAACAGAAACAGCTCAGCATGATTTGTTTTACCACTTATTAAATTGTTGAATTTATTTGCTATTAGTATTAGTATTCATGGTGATTGTGGAGTATCTTGGCATATATTTTTTTAAATAAACATAATGTCAATAAAACAAAAAAGTAAATGTAATTAACAAGTAACCCCTATACACTATTAAAAGCTCCCAGCTGCTTGCGGCCACAACCACACCAGAATTATCAAGCATCTCACTATCCTTAGGGTTAAGGTTAGGTGTGTAGAAGACACAAATTGCCAAAATTTGTTTTTTTGACCTGTTTATTTTCCAAAAAAATAAATTTAGGCCAAGTACTCCACAATTGCAATATTCATTAAAATGCTGAATTGTTAACTATTTGACTATTAATTAAAATTCTGAATTTATTAATCATTTTAGCAATGTTTAAAATACTTAATTCAATTATAATGTTATTAAACTTTATTAAAATACAGTATCATTAACATTCATTAAAACTGACTGATATTACTATTTTAAGTAAAATTTAATTGTAACTTATAATTTCAATTTATTTATTAAATAAATAACCCCTAGTTTTTGTGTATTTTCATTCAAAATTATTTGCTTAAAATATGGGCTACATTTATTAACAATTTTGCATTCAAAATTTTATAAATAATTTCTGACATTGTTTCAAGGGTGTAAAGTCACTTGCCATAGGATATAAGAATATCCTGCTTAGTGTCATAAATACTTTACACATCTCATTGCCAGACCAGCTCACATCTATGGATTTTACATATTTTTCTATAGAAAATGATTCTGAATTATGGGACTATGGGGATAGGTTATAAAACTACAGATTTTCATTATTACAAAGTTATTATTTTGTTATATAGTATATATATATCAATCAAGCCAATAAAAGACAGTGACATGAAAGAGAATATTATCCATTTGTTTCCTATTTTAATTATTAACACTATTATATAATTATTATTTCTCTAGATTTATGAAACCTTCTGTCTATTAAGGATAGGTATTGACTAAAGAATTATCAAATCAACACCCAGATTCTAACATTCTCATTAGTGAAGCAGCTTGTGACATGCTTTCAATGTTTTTTTTCTTAGTTTTTGTGACAACATGTAAAATATCTGCTGGCAAAACTTCCTATGCATGAATCTGATCTGAAGCATGTTGAAGTTACTGATGTTTGACATTACAAAGAGACGAATCAATTAGTTCTACAGACATCCAGTATTTTATTCAGCAGTTTCCTTCAATACTTCCCATGGAAGCTATTACAGATTCCATAATGGAGCAGTTTGCTGCCTGTGAAATGGAAAATGTCAGCTACTGCTTACACAACTATTGATTTTACATGGTCTTCAATCAGTGCTGCTTATCCCCAGTTTCATGACTTGATCCATGTAATGCTGTGCATTCTATCTATCCCACACTCCAGTTCTCTTTGTTAACATATTTTTGCAAAAACCAAAAAGTTTGAGAATGTCACTTGGGACTTTGGAGTCATTTTTGGTTTTACAGGGATGTGATTTTTCTGGTTTAAACTGGATTTCTGTTTTTTGTTGTAATTTTGAAGAGTCTTGAGATTTGTTTAAACAATGGATAATTTACTAAGGTAGTAGGGGGATGTGGGGGCTTTTATAAAGTAATAATTGTCTGATTGTATGATCAATTTAATGATATTTTTATCTTTTATATTTTTTCATTATTTAACTTGAAGAAGAAAAATCAATCTTATTATTTTGTAGATTAAAGTACTTTCAAGTAAAACATGTACTCATCATGAATTTTGTTTGAAATTGATGTATCATTTGTATTTTTCCACCTTCAAAAATAGCAATTTTGAACTTATTACTTGAACTAAATAATGGAGAACATGCTCTCTTCTGCATTCTAAGCCACAAAATCGAAAATTGTCCATTGCAATCTCGGATTTTTAGGCCTGCTAATGTAGCCATGGTGTATGGTGCAGATTGGGTGCTCCCAACTAGATTTCCAGTTTATTTAAATATTCAGCAATCCATATCCCTGGTTTTGAAGTCAACTACAGACCAGACAATGTTGTTGAATATAGTACATCTTTAAGTGAAAAGCAATTGCATGTAATTAAAAGTTTGCACTACAATGCCACCCATAAAAACAAATAAAAATTTGTTTCATGACCTGAATAATAATTTATTGTAAATTTTATAGTTTATCATTTTCTAAACATTTATCAGTTTTATTAGTTTAGAACAGTTTAGAATTGATTTTATCAGAACAATTTGTTCATCTAGTTATCTCATATATTTTGGTAATTTATTTATTTTGTATAGTATTGTATATCTAAATCACGTTTTTTAACTATACTAATACACTTATTACACGAGTATCTATCTAAATGTTTCCCTGTTATGTCAATTGCAGAGTTTTTAAAAATATAGCACTTTGTTTATTTACACTACGATAAAACACCCAAAATACACAAATGAAACACAAACATTACAGAATTAAATGTTTTGATGTGAGCAGGTCTGCATTATACATAATAGGTGCATAAAATGCCTATACGGTTGTGTTAAGTATTGTTATAAAAACTTAATTTATAACTCCATAAAATGTCCTGCTTTTTAAGCCTTAAGCAAAGGTGTAGGGGAAACAAAATACCAGCAAGTTAAAATTGTTAATTTTATCACATGCTATAAACTATCTATAAACTATCCATCTTTTAAATACTATTATTTCAGGGCAAGTACTTTTTGGCAGGGTGAGCGTTTTTTCAATGATTTCATCCCTTTGTTTTTATTAGATGTATCATTGTTTATTAACTTGTTACCCATTTTTATCTATAATAAATTACTATATTTGTTGCAACAGTATATACTATTAGCTGGTTAATAAACAATTTACACATTTAATATAATTATTTCAATATTTATATAAAAAATGTTCTAGTGTTGTTTCCCATTATGTAATATGCTTAAATTTTGAATATTTATAAAGATCTGATATTATTATAAATATATCTTATTTAGTACTGTTTTTAAAAAGCTATACATTTTGATATGGTTACTTGTATTAAAATGTCTAAAACGTATAATTTAGGTATTTAATATATATAGTAAAAAGCACTTAAAAGCTTCAGGGAACTAATTCCTGTGAAAGACTACATCAAAGCCATTAATTTTCTTTATTCAGTAGGTACAGATAATAATTACTTTATATAACTATAAAAATAGGAACATATTTATTTTTATTTTTTTATGCTCTACACATTAAATACATAAATATTGTGACTATATAAATTGATATATCTATAATTCTAATACTACATGTTGGCCAAGCCCAGGATAATATATTACCATCGATACTTCTTACAATACTTGAGATCAATATTTAGATTATAATAATATCTAAGTTCTCACAAATAGAGTTTGGTTTATTCCACTCAAACTTTTTTGGGGCCATATTTCTGATGTTCATCTGGTCATTTTAGGGATCATATAATATGACCAGACTTTAGGAAGCTGAGATTAGATGTTGAACAACTGTTGATAATTTTTATACACAATATTAATTTTCTTTTTTTAGAGGCATACCTATGTTTTTTGTTAAGAAAAATTTATAATATTATATTTTCAAGGAAGACCTCCAATTTAGAAAAAATTCCAAATATGAAGAATAGTATTAATTAATTGTTTTATATTATGATTTGCTTCTTTGAATTTGATTTATATTGTTATGTATTTTTCAATTTGAAAAATGTTTGAGTTTTATGTATTAGATTTTTTTTGGATTCTTAAACTTTTATTTATTTAACTGAATTTTGCATTATTAGAATAGTTTGACATGTGATGAAGACATTAGATTAAAGATTACTTTAATTATTCTCTAGATTAAAAATTAATTAGATTTTTAGAAAAGTTTAATTACTTGCTTATTAGATAATTTTCGAACTTATTATACAGAGGGAATTTCCACAGTATCAATAATATGATAGATAAAATATCAATCTATAACCTTAATTAAACATTGTCTGTCAACAATCTTACTTTTTCATGCATTTTTTCCATACCATATAACCACATGCATGAATATTCTGAAAGCACACATACATATTACTTTCACATATCTTTTAAACTGTATTTTACAATTTACAGAATATTTTTTATGCAATTTGTAACATCATAAATCCATTTCATTAAATAATCATCTATGATATTAACTTTATTCTACATTGTTCAGATCTTTTTGACTTCGAGGATTTCCTTGGAGATATCCTACCAGACGATTTTGATGTCAATAATGTCCTTCCTGATTTGGGTGATATCCAGTTTGATGTAAACCACCTTGACCATGCTGACCCAGCTCATGTGGAAACTCTGAGTGGAAGCTACAAGACAAACACTCTCGAATCTCTTCTGAAATCAGTCCCGAGCACATCATGCGTGCCTCCAGCCCCCCAGCTGCCTTCAAGCAACTCCTCTATCAGTGTGATCTCAAATGCCAACATCTCTGGACTGCACTCGTATTGTCAGTCACAACCAGAGATGAGCATGGAAAGGAGCTATAGAACATCAGAGCCCCAAGTTAGCAGCTCAATTCACTATTTTCAGGAACCAAGTCCACAGTCAAAGGTCATGCCACATTTTCAGCCTGAACAGAAAACTAATTTAATCGGACAGTTGCTTCAGTTGTCAAATGAGGTAATGTTTAATTATGTTTCACTCTTTTGCATTACTGTTATTTTCAAATTATATCATATATTCAGTTTAAAAATATAAACATTTGTTAGTTAGTAAGACAAATAATTTACAAGTGATATAATTAAAAAAAATTATTAATACAATAATAGTAATATGTTTATTTATTTTGTAAACTTATTTCATTGTGAATCGCTATTTCTCCATTACATTAATTACATTATATTAAATTATCGTTTAAACTATTTCCTTTCTGTTATATTTTGACATATTACGTATTTTACAGTATTATTATTTCGTTGAATTGTGTAAACTAACATTATTGAGAAATGGTTAAGTGAACCTCTATTCCATGCAATGTTATTTATGCATTTCTTTAAAGCAAAAATTCATGTAATAAGTATTAGTACTTTATAGATATTTATTTACATAAATTAGAATATTGTAAATTACATTTAGCTTCGATATTTTTATACTAAATAACTTGACTTATTTGTCTTTGAGCAGAATAAGAACAGTGGTGTCCCACCTACTTCTCAAGATAATAGTGAAGCGGCAAGAAAGCTCCAGTTGATTCGTCAGCTTCTCGAGGGTGATTCCCCTTCTACATTGACCCCTGGGCAGCAGGAACAGCAGCTTTCACCATCAATGGTTTCAACTATTCCATCGCAACAGCAGCCTTGTGTAGTCACCTTGGCTACCCCACAAGTTCAAGGTTTGTGACCATCTCTAACTGAAAACTTAACATATCTGTTTGCCTCATAAAATGATCTGTTTTAAATTTTTTGGAACATTTTACATAATACATTTCATTTAGAAATTAATTAATTTATATATGCGACTTTAATATTTGCAGCTGATATCTCGACTATCTATATTAAATGTACAATAGTGAAATACCTCGCTTGTTTGGAAAGTTGGAGGCTCGTATTTTAAATAATTTGTTGTTATAGTGCACAACAGTACATTGACCATACATTTGTATGGTATTAAGTGTAAGAAAATTGGAGATTTTTCTTCATAAGTTAAGAGATATTTATATTGCTGGTGTTTCATTATTTTTGATATGAAATTTTAAATATCTGTATAAAATATCATGACTATGTTACTTTTTAAATTTATACATAACATTTGATGTCTTGCTAAAATTAAATACCTAATAATATTAATTGTTTATTATATATCTAAAAACTAGTATTTCCCTCTTTTAGTGGTATCTCCAATAATGGCGGCTTTGCCTCGTTCTGTACCAACAACCCGACCTGACATGAACAACTCCATCGCCTCCAACCAACGCATCCACCAAATTCTCCATTCGGTTCCCTCTGCAGTAACACCTAAGCAAATCTCACCGGCTCCAGCTCCTCAACTGGCGGCTACCCTTACAGGTTTGTGATTATGTCTGACTTCAGATCATTTTGATTTATGTTTTTAGAGTTAGTATGATAATATGCATTAGCCATCATGATAAACATGATAATATGCTTAAGCCTAAGACAAAGTAGAATGAATATAAAAATATAGTGCCCTAAACTTTTATAATGCACTAATTAACACAAAATTTCTATATGATTTTAAAATAATAATAATAAGTAATACGTTAATTTTGACATTGACGAATTTCCAGACTTTTTGTTGTTGTTTCTTTGATATATTGTTTTATATTTCAATATAATGTGTTAAATATTCGAGTTCAGCTATGTAATTATTATGTTATGTTATTATGATTTAGTGTGGATGATGTAATTTATATACATATATTAAATACACAATGCATCATTGCAGATGCCGTACATTTTAACGACTGGTTAAGCAATAATCTTTATTACGAATTGTTCTTTTTTTATTTTTATAATTTATTGTAATATTTAGTAATTAATTATGAATAATCAAAATAATTATATAGATTACATAATTAATTGAATATTATTAATAATTATTTCAATTTCCTTATTCCCTACCTTTCTAGCTCCTAAATCAAGCAATTTTCTCAGCGTTATGTCAACACCTCAAATGGTATCAACTGGATTTCCGCCACTTCAACCGGCTACAAATCTGACACCAAAAATTCTATCTTACACGGATACAGGGGGTAATTTTTATTTTTTTATCTTGTTTCGTGTATTGTTTCTCATTTTAGTATAGTTATGGACATTATAATTTGATTTCCATGGTTACTCGAAAAAGTTGATATCTTTTAGTACAAAATTTCGTATGTTCTAGTGTACTGATATAGACATTTACACTGTTGAACATACATTGGGCACATAACATGGTAATTGCAATAATACATAATTACGTGCCAAAAAGATCGAACAAATTATCTCTATATTCTATTTTTATAATATCACTAATTTTGTTATTTTTTGTTCTCAATAGGGTAGGGTTCCGATTAGTAACATGAAAGTTAATTAATATTTCCGTTATGTCCGTAAGTTTCAAACAAGCTTGCACTCTTCTGGAAAAACTCAGGAAAGTCTAGTGAGAAGGGCTATATAAATATGAACTCCAATAGGGAACGCATGTCTTCGCCCCACGAAGCCAACACCTGTTAGGGATCTGACTGTAAATCGTTCAAATGTAATCCGTTTCGTACCAACTCTGGCGTAGTTGCGGACCACCGAAGTTCTGGTTACTAAGTACTATTCTAGATAGGAGTTGTTGATTCTACTAGTTGTCTTTCTTGGCCTTCCAGAGCGCGGAAGGTTCTTGTCATTTTTGAACTCACTGATTTATCTATTAGATAGATGCTTAGAAGATAATATGTCACTCAATTGAAATAGTTAACTGTCAAGATTGGCTTTAACAATCTAATATCTACACCTGACACTTTTTAAACAAGTTAACCTATTATAATTTCATTCAGTGATTAATTTATCAAGTGCAAAAGTAATAGCTTTTTTGTACCTTTGAACTTTTTAAAATTACGCTAAAAAATAACTAAAAGTTAATAAGTTAATAAAGTATGCATTCCTATGGTGAGTAGCACTTCTTCCACTCGGTTATATTTGAATTATATTAAAATCTAGCAGTCTAGACATATTGCATTCGCTTAATTATATTTATTATATAATTATAATTAATTTACGTCGATGATGAGTTTTTGCACATATGAAACTTTCCAAAATATATTGATTTTCATTATGTTATAAAAGTATATTATGAATTCAAGCTAGGTGTGTATATATATCGGTATTTTTATAGGGAAACGTTTAAAATTCAATGTGTAAAACAATGTTTTTTCTGCATTTTCTCCACTTTATATGTGTCACTTTACTTAACTGCTAACTCTTAAATATTTTATCTCTTACTGTTAGAAGGGTTACTTTTCTCCACCCTAAACGATGTTAAGAGCTCAAGATTGTTCTTTTAATCAAATATTATAATTTTTCACTTTAAAACCGTTTTTTGTTAACATTTTATAAAGTATCCTTTACGATCTATAGAAAATATTTTTTTCGCATCCATCTAACGCCATTATCACTTTTTTTGTTTCTAGGTGAAAGTTCTCCCGACTCACCGGACGAGATGGATTGCCCCTCTCTGTCGGGAGGTGGCGGTAAGCGTGGGGGCAAGAGAAACTCGCACAACGCCATTGAGAAGCGGTACCGGCGAAGCATCAATGATAAGATTGACGAACTTCGGGAAATGTTCACGGATTTAGACGGGAAACAATCTAAATCGAATAGTAAAGTGCGAACGAGTATTTTTTTGTTATGTTGAATAGTTGCTGTCTAGTTAATATTCGTTTCTAAACATTTATTATTGTATAATAATAAATTTCATTGTAGCAGGAAGAAGATTGTTATAATCACTTTAATAAATATATATTGTATGATTCCATGTAATTTAATTATTAACAGGAAGAATTAGCCAGTGACACCATTTAATGAAAAATATGTAGTATATCTCAATAAATCTGATATAGACATTTTTGTCCTAATAAGTAGCTAGTCAATTATAAAAGAAGATAGGTATATTGATAAAATACAACTAATAGATATGTGTAGAATTCCACGACTGCAATATGAATTTATTTTTAATATCATCTAATGCAACGTTTTTGTACTTATATATACAGCGTTTACTTTATACTATTATTATAATATCTATATATTATATCTTAGTTATAAGAGAGTGATATATATAGATTGGCTAATTTAAAAAATGACGTAACAATTCAAAGCAGTAGAATTCTGGTCAAAAATAAAGATTATTTTCGGCTTTTATAATTTTTCTATAATAATATATGTCAATGAGCTAGCATATACTTTGATAAAAATAGATTGGCTATCTGAAAAATTACGTAACAATTTATAGAAGTATGTTTATGGGGAAACATATATTATGTAGATCCTTTATAAATTATTTTTTTTACGATATGAAAGACTAGTGAAAATACAATATTGATATATACATATTTTCTATAATAATAAGTAAATGAGTTGGAATATTCTTCTTTTTTAAAATAATATATATACTGACCACAAACGCTATATATACATTTCTATGATGTTAAGACATTGAATTTTGCATACATAATATTAGTTTAAATAATAAAAATTTTATTGTAAAAAAACAATAAAAGTTATTTTATATGAAATTAATAATATTACTTCCTTAATAATTAAGCAAAATAATAATAATTATATCATAATAGAAGTAGCATAACATTATTACATAAAACTTAACCCTGTGATTTAAGTCTCCTTGTTTGTATATCAAATTTGTTCATAATCCAGTTGTAAAAGGACATTTTATTTTTGGTATTCAATTGACCTAATTTAAATTTAGAGTCATACGATACATATTATTAGACTGTGTTTGTCATCTTATTCGTGCAGTGCCTAAGTTTCTTTTGTTTTCTAAAATTCTATTATTTAATTCTAGATAGAATCATACGACATTTGAAACTAAATACGAAGAACATCTTGCATACATTATTTAGTTATTCTGACTGACATGCCTGCCTAAAGTATGACATTATTACAGCAACTACTTTCAAACAGTAGACTTTCAACCCACGTCTCATAATTATTTCCAATCTTGTTGAGTTTGCGCGTTGTGCAGCTAACTTTCTGAACCATTAATGCAGCATTCCTGCGTTGTTTAGTGGCAACGATATTATTTATAACTTATCGTACGACTATTGATCATGGGATTTCCCCTCATTATCATTGGCTGGTTAAAATGGCGCTACAGCTGGTAGCCTTGACCATATTTTAGATATGTGAGGTGCACGCGTGTTTGTTGTGCGCGCGCGCCTCTACGTTATTATGTCGTTTTTCTCTGTTGTTACCTTGTTTCTCACCCTATAATATCTCAATATTGTATAATATAGGTCTTCTTCTATATTATGTAATGCTTGTTATGGTTATCAACTATACATTACATGTATTCAATGTTACATAATTATATTCTTAACATAATATATATTAACTTATAACCACAGAGAAAGGATTATTACTCTATGCTTATAACTATATGGATACATAGTGTTAATCATAGGGTATACTACGTTCATAATACCGCCATTTTTTAATATTCTGTTTGAGCTATCAGAAAATAGTTTTCTAAATTAACCAGGCAGAAAGTTTGTTTACTTAAGTTTTGAATTGTTTTATTACTTCGATCAAAGTACAACAAAATAATCATTTTACGTCAATAATATCGACCTTTGGTTTATTGTTAACATTTGAAGTCCATTTGTTTCGATCCACCTCTTTTTGGATTGTTAAATTAATGTCTCTGTAAAAGTTGCAATGTTCTTTTTCCGAGATAAATTGCGTTTAAAATTAACTGTTTGTGAATTAAGTTAATATTCTTTTGATTGATTTCCGTATTTTATATAATCTTAACATGCTATATTAATGTTGATATTATAAAAGATATGATTCGAGAGTTAACTATTTTGATAATATTATAAAATGTTTAACCAATAGATTATTATTAACTATGAACTGAAAATGGCTTAAATCATGATCATGTTTTTAACATGTCATAAACTATTGCGATTATTACTTTTTTTATAAACATGCATATTAGCCGTTTGTAAAAGTTTTTTTATAAATACATACTATATTAATGCTTTTTACGTTTGTCTTATTTTGAAATTTTATTCATCCTGTATACACCAAAATTGTATATATATTTTGATGTTTATTAAATTCCGTAATTCTTATCTTTTAGCTCAGTAAATCAGGTGTTCTCAAAAAGGCTATCGATCGTATGCGTTATCTCTCACATGAAAACACGAAACTTCGTGAAGAAGTCACTATGCTACGACAATCGGGAAGCCAGTGTATGATTCTATATTGTATAATTTCATAGCTTTTGTCTCTGCTTTTATATTTCTTTACTAACAGGAATTGTTTTGTTTTTAAAATTTTAAACATTATATTACTTAATTTTAAAGTCCATTTTACTTGATGAGATATTTTATTAAATCGAGAGATTGTGTCGGATAAATATGATTTAATAATATAATCATCCTTTTAACTAAAATAAAATGAGCATATATTAATTCCTCTAACAAATGTTATTATTATTATTATTAACTAAAACAATCTTCATACTCTAGGGTACAAACTTTATGCTAAACTTTAATTAAATAACAATTTGTGTCAGATTTCTTTGCTAATAATACAATCGTCCGTTGTTCTAAAATAATATAAACGTAATATTAATTCCTCAAACCAATGTTTACCATTAGTTTACATTATTTGGTTTACTTAATTAAATATACTTTATTTTAGTAATATTCAGGGTGTCCACGTGTCCTCAAAATTCGTGCATGTCCTCGAATGTACTCGAATTTTATCACTGTACTCGAATGTACTCGATTTTTTTTGTGTTTAAAAATTAAAAAAAAAATGATAGTGTTATTTCTAAAATGCTGTATCAGGTCTGTATATTTAATATTATATTTACTGTATTATTACTGTATGTGTATTGCTTATTATATTTAATACAATATTACTATTCTCAAATATATACTAATTGCAGGGAATACTGCGGGTAAATATATTTTTGTACATAAGTGTGTACATTTTGTGTCCACCTCAAAAATGAATGTCCTCGAATTTTTTTTGTGTGTACTGGAAATGTCCTCGAATGTCCTCGAATTTTTTTTTTAAACAAACGTGGACACCCTGAATATTACAGCAATAATCTTTTTAATAAATAATTGGTTCATACATTTCCAAACTATATTCTGACTTTTAATTATAATTGGTTGAGGACCTTACTGTACGTCTGTAGTCAACTAATAAATACACCAAATGTTTATACCAACTCTCCTTATCTACAATGAATAGACATGGAGGCATGCAAGCTTGAAGCCACGAGCTCCTACCCCTCGCCCCTGTCCAATTCCTCGAGTTCTGAAGCGGGATCTGAGAGTCTAATGTCTAACGCCGACTCTCTCTCCGCCTCAAATAGTGGTCAGGGCCCTCTCTCCTCACCACCTTCTGCTCTCCTTCAGGCGGTCACTGAGAACACCAATCGGACTTCCCCTGTATCTTCGGTCATCATGGGCGGCAAGAGATCCGGTGAGTTGTGTACACTACATTGATAAGTGCAGCTTCAGAGGGAAAAAAATCAACTTATTAGAAATAATTTATTTGAAAATTAAAAATAACACTGGGGCCACGGGCCTAGAAATACTATTTATAAATGATTTTGCTTTTTTATCGGTGTCTAAATTAATTTTGATCAAAGAATAAATAATTTGCTCGCAAATTTATTTAAATAATTGGTATTCAAAAGTAATTTCTTACGTAAATAATATTTTAGTTTTTTAAATGACGCATTGCATATATATATTGCATATGTATTGCATCTATACTATATTTCATTTATAAATGCTTATGATGCCGTTGTTAGAAAAGTTTATTTTGTATTAAAAAGAAAACGCCCTTGAATTGTATGTTTAATATTATGTAAGCAATTTACATAATCTACATACTAAACATATTTTTTCTACTTGTAAGATTAGTTGTTATTTTCTCATAGGATTTCTGTACTCTTTCTAGTGGGATGTACAAATTTAATTGTTCTGAGAACAAAGGAAACTACATAGGTAAAACTAAACGGAACTTATACAGTCACATTAAAGAAACACTGTATCTTTTAATCAATCTGCTATTTTTCTCATAATATGTTGTTTGAACATAATATAAGTAAAACTAAATGGAACTTATATAATCGCATTAAAGAATACTGATCTTTTGATCAATATGATATTTTTTCTCGTAGATTGTTTGAACAAAGAATGCTATATAAATAAAACTAATGAAAACTTATATAATAACATTAAACAATACAAATCTATTAATCAATCTGATATTTTTTTATAACTTGTTTTGTAATCATTCACTTAATGATTTTTCTATTTTGAATACCGCTAAATGTAAATTAGATTTATCTGTTATGGAATCT
This sequence comes from Invenusta paracnida, assembly GCA_036023295.1. Taxonomy (NCBI): domain Eukaryota; kingdom Metazoa; phylum Platyhelminthes; order Proseriata; family Coelogynoporidae; genus Invenusta; species Invenusta paracnida. Next base: position 10,643 of record JAYRBW010076873.1, on the reverse strand, counting down.
CCTCGCATAACATTTTCTAACCCTAGTCTTAATCGTAATTTATTTAATTTTGTATCTTCTTACGTTTTAAACTTTATAATTAATTGCTGATCTTTATACATTAGTATTGTGTAGTTATATGTATATTGTATAAATACACTAATGTGTAGTCTCACACATTCTGTTTACCTGATGAGTCTGTTATTCAGAAAAGCATGTTGCACTATATTATATAAATGTTATTTTTATTACCTTATTTCAAACCTTGCGTTTTGGCTTCAGCTGCTCAATCGGTTAATTATTCAGCTGGTAGCAACCAAAAGTTGGCTCGTCTACTTCTCACCAGCGATGTTAACAGCAGTGTTCCAATGAATCTGCACCAGCAGCAACCCATTGCAGCAAACTCTATGACTACTGCATCGCGATTCACGCTTTGTATGTTCGCTTGTCTTCTACTGGTGTTCAACCCCACTGACTATCTCTTCCAAGAAAAGACTGCCTTCTCTAATCCTGGTTAGTTAATTTTTTATTTATTAAAGTTGTGGATATCAATGACATTTTAACAAATTAAATATATTATATAATATAATTACTAATTATTCGAATTAAATATATATATACATATATTTATATATATATAATATTACTTATTATTATATATATTACTACTTAAATTTCAAGTAATATAGATTTTATAATAATTTATAAATAAATATATATATTATAATAAATAAATGTTTTACAATATTACTATTTAATAGTATACGTTATTACCACTTTTCATTCAGCATTAGGGAGTCGGCAACTTCTCGAAAATAAGGTATCCGGAACTCCACTCCCCGACTGGGCACTTATTCTCAGTTACATGATGCAATGGGGTGTGGCTCTTTACCTCATGTTCCACGCTTCAAAGGGCCACTCATTGTGGGGCGGAATCTGGCGCATACCTGGGCGTGTCAATGTGAAATCAGTGGGTCAGGAGACACTCGTTAATCGACATTGGGTACAAGCAGAATTGGAACTGAAAAATGTAGGTCTTACTATTTTTATATATGATTTTACTTTTTGCAGTGTATTCTGTCAAAAAATTGCTGAGTGTTTTTTTGCAATATTGGTAGTCTAAATGTGTAATGATTAGATACTGAATCCACTCAATTCGAATTCCATTAAATACTTTGATTATTTATGTGTTGGTTTTATTTAGTTTACACATATTTTTCTACGTATTGTATACTAAGTTTGTTTAAAATGCTAACGTTGTTTTTGACTTTGAGACCTGTCTTGAATCTACTTGCATTAGTAACATAGTTTTATTTTCTATCTATCGAATACAGGGCGCTTGGTTGAACAGTCAATCACAACTTAAGGCTTGTCTAATCGCACTAGGCCATCCCATCCCGGCTAGCACCTCTGGGTGGCTCACTTTCGGCCTTCTTCACTGCCTCCGCCTCCCTCTCACTTTGACCAGTCACTTGCTTGGACACCACAGACAGGGAGCTGGGGCAGATAATCCCGGCAAGCTAGAAACCGCTTCACCTGGATTTCTATGCCGAGCACGGGCTCGTCTACTTCAACTGGTCGTTCTGGGTAATTTTCGTCCATAGCTTTATGGTTAAAAATCCAATGTCTTAATTTCAGTTTTTTATTGCACAACTGCATAATTTATAATATGATACCATTCCTGCTTTTTATCGAGGTATTATATTATAGCGGCATAATGGTTATTCTACAATTAACGTCGTTACTTATTTCTCTTCTTCAGATATAAAATTTGCGTTCATTAACTTCTGATTGTTGTACAAATTCCAATTTAATTATTATTCTGTTATTATTAATCCCAAGCGACAATTTTCTGCTCTGTCAAAACTTTCAAACAGCCAAAATCCCCTTTTCTTTTGAAACATGTGTATTGTAGTTTTATTTTAAGCAGTGTATACAAATTGTTTTATTTAGTTATATTAATTTATAATAGTATAATCAAATGTACTTGAATCTATAATTTGTTTATTATGATGTTTTTCTAAAAAAGCGAATTATTTTTAAATATACATATACTATGATATGGATTTTTCACGCAAATTAATTTTTTAAATGTACAGTTGTAAACTTCCAACTACTGCTGTTAAAACCTATTAGTGTATATTAATTATTTTATCCTTGTTTTTAAAGCTGCTGTAATTATTAATTGTGAAATATAATATGTACATTAATTGTATATTTGACTTTTTCCGAATTTTGTAGCTGCGATTAGAATTTTTTTAATCTGTGTTATAGTAGATTTATACTAATAATTAAATTCGATTCATCAGATAGATAACTAAATTATAATGGATTATTTCACTATTTAAGAAAATATACTTTTGATTTGCCTCTCTTCCAATTTAATTATAAGTTGGCACTATAGTTCAGTATGTTATTGTGTACCTGACGAATAAATTATTACCCATTCCTTCTTTTTAAAATAATTAATATCATTCTGTTTTCCCTGTAGACCTTGTACCAATGCCGCGATATCAGCAGATTTTTCTGGCTACTTCGTTGTACAATCAACTGATTGCCGATCCTAGCGGTCTTTCTGATGAGGAACTTGTTGAATTGGATATTTGTCTCGGGTTGTCCATAAAGAAATCGTCGCCACTGCGTATTTTTGCCTACTACGCTAGTGTGAGTTGTATTACTATGCGAAGTTCTTACAAAGCACCTAAATTATTTCTAACTGTCTTCCCTTTGTGGTAGCCGTCACATTTATAAATTGTTAAACATAGACATTTATTAAATCAATGGTTGACATCAATTCGTACATGAGTAAGTGCTACAATATTATATTTTGGTTGCATAAGGAAATGGTCATTATATACCTAAAATAGAGTTATAAATAGTAAGTACTTCTGATTACTACAACTATATTACATTGATTAACCATTGAAACTATTCTGTAACGTTTTGTTTTTGAACAGTGTCAGTTTTGAAAAATTTATAAAGAATAAATAATTTAGTAATTAATAATGATAATTCTTATATTTATTCTTTTGTTTCAGTTATAATATTATTTATCTGTCTATTTCTGCACATTTTAGCGCTGGTTCTACGCCTCTGCTCTGAGCATGGTGCAGACCTCTGTAGAGCCAGACCCCAGGTTTGACTGGCTTCAGTCCAATGAGGGTTACTCCTTCCTTGTCGGCTACACACCCGGTACCAGTGGTGTTGGTGGGGAAGAGGAAGGGGCCGCCTTCTCGTCTGTCTTTACTCTTCGAGGGGAGAAGTGGCGCCTCTTGGATCGAATTCAGGGCGATATGCGGGAGATGTTCAATGAAAGAGTACTCGGTGTGAGTTAAATATTTTTAATTCGTGTTTTCTATTATTTAGTAAAAAGTTTACAATTTGTAATATTTTATTTCTTTTCTATTTGTAAAAGGCAATTGCGAGTGGTGAGGTCGAGGAAATGGAATTGGCAGTTCGGATGCTCGACATGCTTGAATACCTTGCTCAACGAGCAAATGTTGACCAGGAGACTGAATTAGATGAGATTATTGGCGAGAATCCTTTGAAAGTCACCAGTAAGTGTCTCCTTTTGATATTTGATTGACTAACTTATTTTGTTAAATTTTATTTATTGAATAAAATATTATGACGTTATTATTGTTTCTTTAGAAATTCATAGTACTACTTTTTGAGTTATATATTTGCGTCTTCTGGTATGTATGCAATTTTTATTCCTAAGTATATACAATATTTTTTATAGATAACATTTTATTTTCTAAACTATTTAAATATTTTCGTATACATTTAATTGACACTATTTTAGTTATTATAGTGTTAATTTCCTTAAATCTATAAATAAAGTTTGTTAATTACTTACCATACAACATGTTTAAAAAGGCTTTTTCTCTAAGTATTTTAATTGTTTCAATTCTAATTACCATACACTTTTATTGCTCATGTTGAATCTATTTTAGAACATGACTCCCCTGTCTGGTTTCGTTTCCTTGTTAAATACATTAAAAAAATAGGAAAGGTTAAGTGCTACTTCAATAAAAGTATTTGTAACATTTCAAACCTTCTTTTCACAAATTATTGCTCCAGACTTAACGTATAATTGAGTATTAAATCTTTAGAATATATGTAGAAGAATTTGTAATGATCTATGCTTGTGTCATAAAAGTGTATGCCGTTTTGTAGATATTCCATTTTGAGATGTTTTAATGTTAAAAATACGTGTACTTAAGCTATAAGAAAATTAAGTATAAAGAAAAAAAAATAATTGTATCTGTTGAATTTTTTTTCTGTTAGGGTGGCTCCAATCTGGAATACATTACCAAATATTGTTGTAAATTCTAATTCTTTAAACGTATTTAAAAGGAGCTCAATGAATTTAATCTAAGTCTGTTATGTATTGTTTATAAATAATATTGTCCTTTTTACTGTTGAAATATTATTCTGTACTGATCATTGGTTGACATTCATATAATGTTTACATTTACTTATAGATAGATGCAACCGACATTTTTTCGTTCAAGCTGGCAGTACGTCAGTGTATACCGTACCTAGGCTATACTCGCCTTTTGTTTATTACAGTGAAGATATTATTTTGTTCTCAGTTTTTTAGTTATAATTTTATTTTTACATTTTGTAATATTTTATATAAAAATAAACTACAAAACCCCCTTGCTTCTGAAATTTATAAATAATACGCTTATATTTTGCCGTTGCATCACGACATAGCAAAATAGCAATACAACTATATAAATTTAAGCTTCATTTAAATGATAACTATAGATAAGTGAAAAATTAGCTGATGATAAATGTGAGTTATTAATACACAGATTTTGCTTTCAAATGTAGTGACCTTTCTCTACAATTCCATGTTATTACGACTAATTATATTCATTATTTGTTATCTACATAATTCACGTTTATACTTCAATTACTCTAACACAGGTATGGATAGCGTGTCCCTCTGGTGGTCCCACATGAGTCGGACAGCCATCTTCTGGCACACGGAGGTCTATTCCCCTGTGGACGCACTTCATCCGCAGATTATTGATCCACCGGATGTCCTTAACGCGCTCTGCAAGCCTAGTCGTAGTGGTGGGAGACGTTGGCAGGCCGCCACCATGCCAACAGTGGCCCAACTGACAAAGAGAAAACGGATTGCGGGAGGTGTACTTCTGGCCTACAGGTTTGTGAGGTTTATCCGCTTTACGTTTGCCTTTTTTCAAACCGTTTTTAGCCTAACATTGTAAACAAAAATAAACATCAAATAAATTAGAAATTAAGTTAAAATTGGATAATAGAAAACCTTATTTATTTGAAAAGAGAACTATATGCTGAAATGTGATGTTATGGATTTATTATTTCTTAAATTGCAACATAATAATAATAGTATCCTACAACATCAGCAAATTAGGATTAAAGTGGTATATTATTATAACCATTCAAATTACACAAAAGAATTAAACTTATAATAACTAAATACTAAAACGATTATATTGTTTAAGATTAAGTAAAAATTGATTAGGTAGGTAATTATTTATCCATATTGAACTTCAATGTAATATTTCCATAGATTTTCAGCATAATTTGAGCGTTATTCAAAGCTTACGCCTTACGAACCATTTTTTATCATTTAGTTATAATCTACTACTTCAATTTTAATCTGCAGACGTTATTTAATAACTATTTAGATGCTGTTAATATTATGTTGCTTATTCAAAAAAGAATGAATCCACATTTTAATATATATTTAAAACATTTTTTAAATTTTTAAACAAATTTGAAGATTAACGCAATATTGTTTAAACGGATGATAAATTTATTGATGAATTTGATAAAACAAGGAAGTAATCTATACAAGGTGAAATTTAGATAATATTCAGGATTGTTAAGATAATAGTAATAAGTAATATTGTATGGTATTTTACGAGTGGTTGCATTGATATGAACTGTTTAAAATTACTAAGCAAAACAAATGATAATTCAGTTTAATACCAGTAATACCTACTCATTTTTCATTTATATCTTCGTCATTGTTTATTTGATATTAAAATAAACAAACTAATTTTAGTAACGCTTTCCATCTGCTTTTTTCATACCGATAGCCTTTTTTAGCTAATAACCATAACAATTACATCTTTGCTTACTAGTCAATTACTCACGAGTACTCAATTAAGTACTATAATAATTGAATTAATTGATAATATTATGTTACTATTGATCCGTAACTCTTTTTTTACAAAATACGATAATATAAGTTTTTTGTGTATCCAGAAAAAACGTTTTTAAATATCAATAAAGTATATTTTTATAATGACCAATATACGCACTTTAAATAGGCATAAATGGTGAATTATAATAATATGGACATTTATAGTTATTCGAAGTAGTTGTTTTGCCTTCAATTATATTTGTGCAGTATCATTACAGAAACTCTTTGCTGAATTTGTTAGTTGCACAGGTTCATGGAAGTTGTTGATATATTTCGTCAATACTATAGAATTATACTATCATTGACTCTGCTACTAACTTAAAGATGTGGCTGTTAGCTTTCAGTTAGAAAAATAAGGTGACTTTCATTTCTCTCTTGTGCAAAGCTTCAGACAGTACTTCAGATCCCGAGCCTGGTTTGGCTTCTGTTGCTCGTTGAGGATCTACCTGTCTACCACACTGTCTTGTTCTTATTAATTCATGAACTGTGCTCTTCGGAAAATTCAAGGCTTCAGCCGCTCACCCTATCATCTTCTGTTATCATGTTTGATGTTTATAGTGTCGTCGTCTTCTTTCTTAATGGTTGGAGGCTTTCATTATCCAATTTTCCTATCAATAATGCCCCTTTAATCTATATTAAATACATGAAATAAATATATAAACTTTTGTTCAATTGCAGCTATCTCCAACATAGTGACTATTAATTCTTGTATGTTGACGATAGAGAAATTGTTCTGTGCAATATCTCGTTAAAAGTTTATGAAGTAACAAAGTTAATGTATTGTAGAAGTTTGCGAATTTCTCAACAAATAGCTTGGATCTTTAACACCTCACTAGTTCAACAATAATTATTTCTTTTGTTGAAATTATTTACAATGGTTTTTGAAATTAGTTCAGGCTTATTTTTAAATTGTTATTGTAGACAACATGATTTATGAATATTTAAAATTGTGTTTTTTCAGAACACCTAATATTATTAGAAGTTGTACGAAGGCCTTGTTTGTTTTTATATAAATATATTTATTTCAAATGTTCATACCTAAATATCGATTTGAATGATAGTTTTCTATTTAAATTTAAATATGTATATACCTACATATTTTGTGGCCACACTGATGACGCTATGAAATAGTATATTTTGTCATTATTTTTTTTAACGATTTTCTTGGAAAATATTACTAGCTGTAAAGCATCTATGTATTTATAAAATAGAATTTATTTTGCAATTTAAAGCATTATTTTGATATGATTAATTCTATGAAATACTCAAAAACTTCTTCTTAAAAATAATATATACTATGCAAGATAGATCGTAAGAGTAAATAAAGAGACACGTTACAATAATTTATTCATCTTTTTAATAATTTCATATAATTCCAAGCTATGTTTATTTACTACGTTGTTACAAACTTTTATGATTGTTTCTAGTAAATATTACTATGTATCATTATAGGGTGTGTCGTCGCGCATTAATTGGGACATCTGAGGGAAACAAAGAGAGTGGGGGTATGTGCACATATGTCGCTCTACAGGCTGCTCAACAGGCCTACACCTATCTCAAGCACAATGTCGAACAGGAAGCAACTGATATCAAAACACAGGTAAGAATTCGATTATTATATATACGGAATATAATATCATCACCAATGACGTGTAATTTATATCTAAACCAATTATCGGTAGCCAATTTATTTATCATAATATTTATAAAGACACATTTAAAATGATATGTACCTTAATTGTTTCCCCTTTCATAAAGGTTAATATTTAAAATGAAACGTTCATTGATTTTTCTCTTTTACTTATTATACTCTACTCATCTGTATAAATTTAATTACTATAATTAAAATTCAATTGGCCTACTTTCGTAATATTGTAATGTATTTAAAGCTTTTTAAAGATATTTAATTTTTGACTTTCTATCTGACTAATCCAATTAAATTATATATTCTATTTTTGCAATATTAGTTATAATTTTTCTATGCATCTAAATTGAACCAAACTTTTTCTTTTTAACCTTTCCTATTCCACTCTCGATGCCGTGTCTCACACACCGACTTTTAAATTATTCTTGGTTTAATAGATCTGGCGCGCAGTTGGGTGTACCTGGATTTTGAACGCTCGAGCGAGTCTGGGCAGCTCATGTGAAGAGGATCTCACCAATTTCTCTACAACACTCAATTTGCTTCAATCTGTTGTTTCTTCAGTCCAACTGAATCCTAAGAAATGGGTTAGTAGTTCATTCCATTTCTTTCTAGTGTCTTTTTCTTTGATACACTATTTATAATTAATTATTATAAAACTGTTTGGAGAATTGTTATAAAATATTGTTTGCTATTTTTAGTCACAAAATTATATTATCTAGTTTTATTATTCTACTTTATTAACTTAACTTAATATATTTAAATCTTATATAAGTTATACAGTATTTACAATTTCCTCTAATAATATGTCGACACGTCTTGACCTATATATTCCATAGTAAAATAAGATATGCCCTTTTCTGTTTTGTTCAATAATTTATTAAAGTCATTTCACAAGTATTATTTTCAAGAAATTATTATGACATACCAAACGTTGTCTAAAATATATACATACACTAAATTAAATAAACAATTTACAATTTAACCGTTACTATTAATTGTGCCTACGACATTATTGCACAAAAACTTTAATGTAGAGGTAAACACAAAATATACAATTGATTTAATTAACAACAAAATCAACTTTTTAAATGTGCAATTGTATTAAATCGATTTTTCGTTGTTTGACTTGTTTGAAGCTGTAGCAGTCCACGATACATGTGTATAATCTTTCTTTTCACTCGAAATAGCTCTTGGTGCACGAAGCAACTTTACGAATGCTGTCGGGCGGAAATCCTCTGCGAACCTCTCTCATACTGCGTCAATGTGCACAGGATCCAAACGAGAGACGTCTTAAACTGGTCAAGGAACTAATCCGAAATCGAGCACTCAGATCCAATGGTGTTCGTGCTCAGACTTGACATTTTATGACCATATTTTAATAATAGCATTAACTTCTCCCCTTTGTTTCTCTGAACTTACCGACCTTAATATTGTCAATTAAATTATTCAGTACTTATCGTTATTACTCGTTTATTTACTGCACGCTGATTTATCGGTGTGCAGTAAAGACATGTTTATATACATGTACTTGTACTTTCTCTTACATTTTCATTCTTCGCTATCACTCATGATTTTTTGGTAATGTTGATCGATTGTCTTCTTAGAAATATATAATTATATTGTTATTGTGTGCATGTTTTGTAATTATTTATGGCTATGCAAAATCTTTTAGCTTCATTGTTTGTGCTTGATGTAGTTTATAATCAATATTATAATTGTAACTAAATTGAGAGTTGCTTTTCGGTCACTGGTTTTGACTTCGTAATTTATTGTTGTTATATCATAAATATACTGCAATTCATTATTCATTACATATTGTTTCTTTAAAAATATTTATATAATATCAAAGTTGTTAGAAGATAGGTGCTATTTTCTCTCAGCATTATTATGCTATTATCATTTTTAACGCTTAAAAATAGTGCTTAAATCGTGCACCTATTACACTTATTAGAATATAAAGAATGAAATTATTACACATTGTTACTCGTAAAATCGAGGACAAAAATATATCAAATTTTTAGAAGTATAAATTTACAATACTATGTGTGTACTTAATATAATATGTATAAAGACAATTTATACATATTATTTAACATTTTTTGCTTTATTATTAGTTTGAAATCATTTGTAAGTTAATTATAAAATAATTTTATTTAATGTAGTTTTCCATTTACGAAGTTTTGGGAATTTTAATATCATAGATTGAATTACAATTATATGAATCTTACTTAGAGATAATATTAGTTATCATATTTTATACACCATATTCAAAGAAATAAACAATATTACAAAATATAATTTTATTTGAATACACTATTAAAATTGCACAAATGTAGTTCACATTTTTAACAAGCGTTTAAATGAGTTGGTACCACCGACTAAATTAAATAAGTCACCAATGCAGACCTGCCAACCGTCCCGCGTTTTGAATATATTTTTAACGTTTTTTTTAATAACTACTTTTAGTTAATCTTGTGATTCATTTAAAAACAATGTATATAACAAAAAAAGCAGAGACTAGGCAGTCTAACATGCCAACCAATTTTCCAATTTCTGTTTACTCACCTCACAGTATATTTTGTTTAAATATATGGAATCATCTAAATTTGTCGCCTATATTATTGGTTTCATAACCGTTTATTTGTAAATTTTATAAATTGAAACCTAGATAAGCTATTAAGCCTTTTTTATTTCAGAGCATCTATCTTACCACCATTATGAACTAATTTTAATTGTCATCTCTCTAATTGTTTTATGCTCAAATTAATAATAATTATTCATATTATTATTATTATTGGCTGTTTTTATTATTTT
>JAYRBW010076862.1:0-24704 GCA_036023295.1 Invenusta paracnida | reverse complement strand
TAACTTTGTGCAAAATTTCAGCTTTGCACCATTTATTTCCAACTTTTGTAAAAATCTGAGCTAAAATGACTGAACTAATAGAAGAAAAGAATTTTAACATAACAGCATCAAAATATGTTTCAATAATATATTTAAATTTTAAATTTTAAATTTTACTTTTTATTTATATATATATTTATTTTTTATGTATATTTATGTATACATAGATATAATTCATATTTTTTGGTTATAGTTAGGTATCATTTATTAACTAAAAAGATCAACTTTACGGAAAATTAATATAAGATAATTAAGGACAATTAAATTTTTATGTTAAAAATGTCATGCTAAATATCAAATGGGTTTAATAGTTGTTTGTAACTTTAAAATATAATTTACATGTATTTATAAATATAATTGTTCAATTTTGTAATATACTCCTTATTTGTTCAAATAAATGTTACTAAATTGAAGAATAAAATTTAAAACGCCCCTTTTATACACAATGCATATAACCACCCAAACAGGTACCCATAGTGTACTTAAAGTATAGTCACAAATCTGTTATTGAAAAGCATGAACGTATTAAATGTCTAAGAGTTATTTTTTACTCATAGTATAATAGAAAAATGAATACATACAAGTCAAGAATTTTTGTTAAAAAATTGTGAATACATAATCTTTTTTTTGTAAAATGGGGAGCATATTATACCTAAGTCTACAAGAAAATCAATTTTTATAGTTTGAAAATGTTAATTCAATAATTTATCAACATCAATATTCCTTTACATATATGCTTGTAATTTTACGGTTATTGTTATAGACATCTGATATAGGTACTATAGGTACACAAGAAAGCAAATATATTTAGGATATTATTTTACAACCCGTATTTAGTCCATCTCACAATTTTTATTGCGAATCAACTTTCAAATAATTGGCAATAACAGAAAACTAAAATAGAAATTCTTTAGAAATATAATAGTTAATATTTGATTTATTGACATGTTCTTCGATTTAAAAGTATTTTTATATTCATTCCTATTAATTTAAAAGGAAATAAATATGGCAAATATTATTTCATGAATTCTACAATGATGAAACAACACAAATTTTTTTATGTAGAATAACTTTTTTATATTCGCCGTTATTTATATTTAATATAATATTTTTAAATCAATATATTTATATATTTAATGCTGTGTTTTCTCTTTTACAAAGCACGTTCTGATTCCTGTATAATATTTTATTAATATCAATATGATAAAAATTAATGCTAACAGGAAACAAATTAAATTGTACTATCTTTTGTGTGAAAAGTAAAGATATACTCATGTGTTCCATACTGTTATTTTGTTGTATTCATTTCGTCGACTATGCACGTATAACGGATAAGTCTTATTTAGTTATAGTATTGAAATATGCTATCAGAGAACCTGATTTACTTAAGTATAGCAGTACCAAATTTGTTTGTACTTCAATGGAAAATTGAATTTCTTTTAGTCTAAAAGGCAACTGCAATTGTTATATTTATAAAGGATTTTAAACTGTAACCTATGTTTCAAAATACCTTCAATTGCATATAAATATTTTCATCCACAAAGACTCACGTTAAACTATATAATTTTTCAAACAATTTATTTTTCACTGCCAGAAAGAATTATTCACTTAAAAAAATATGGAATATATATATGAATGTTAGGCGAATATCAATGTTTTGCAATGGTATTGTTATACTTAAAAACAATCGATTAGACACAGCACTTACCTCATAAAAGTGGGGCCTTACAAAACTCGGAAGTCGCTTAGCAACAAGATCTCGCAGATCATCTGGATCAACTGTAGCACTCGAATTGACAGTGTAGAAGCAAATGATCCGCTTGACATCGTCAATGTCCACCCCAGTTGTCACACAAGACGCCACCCCAGGACACTCACCAACGATTTCATCGACTTCCCCGGCATCAAACCGATTTCCAAGATGCTTAATCTGGTTATCCTTTCTTCCTTTGATGTAGAGTCGCTTATTTTGAATAAAACCGACATCTCCCGTTATATAGAGCCGCTGGGAGCAACACCCCATCATTGAGGTAAATGGATTGTTCATAAAACCGGACTTTTTTGTAGAAGATTTCTTTTCAGTCAACAGCGTCGCCAGATAGCCGTGAGCTACGTTGTTTCCGGCAACGCAGATTTCCCCAGTTTCGCCATCACTTACGAGTTTCATTTTCTCACTCACTATGTAAATGGATGTGTTAAAAACGGGTCGACCAATTGTTACAAAATTGTTGACAACAGTGGCGTCAACGTCGGCTTTTGATTTGAAAATATGGTAGGTAACGTCACCAGTGAGTTCTGTTGACCCGTAGAAGTTGATCAGGCGTTTCCCCGATGGAAAGATATCGAAAAACTGGTGCGCTAATAAAACCGTCAGTGGCTCTCCACTTACAACAATCGTGTGCAAACTTAAGAGTTTGTCTTTTAATTGAGTAGAACTGTGCAGCTCGGAAAGCCATATTTTGAGAACTGTGGGAACTACGACTATCCAGGTGATACATCGTTCTGAAACTATCCGAGCAAATTTCTCCACATTCTTGATATAATCGGTGGTGCAAGTCACAAGCGGAATGCCACGTAGTAATGCTGAAAATTCTTCCGTGAGGGAGTCTATGAACAGAAAGGCTGACTTGTGACAGACAATATCGTGTGAGTGGTAGGGCAGACTCTCCCATTGCCAAAACAGGCGGTTGTAAATGTTGCTATGGCGCAGTAGAACGCCCTTTGGCACCCCTGAACTTCCTGAAGTATAAAGAATCACAGCAATTGGGTCCGCGGCCGCATTCAATACCTCGTTATGTGTCAAATTATCGCCATTGACTCCTCGCTTCATGGCCGTTGCTAGAAGATCGTCAAAGAAAGACACGATACTGTCACTAATTCCACCATCAAGAAGGTTACTCCGCTGTTTGTAGTACTCCTGATCGACCATGACACACAAAGGCTGAACTTCGTGGATAATTTTGGTTATCCTTGAATCGGGTAACTGTAAGTCCAGGGGGAGATAGGCGAGTCCGAGTTTGAAACAAGCTAACTGGACTACAATTCGGCTAATCCCTGGAGGCATGAAGATAGCAACTGCTGGAACAGCCCGACCTGCCAAAGAAATTCCATGATTTTCGAGTAATCGGCGAAACACCCGAGCAATAATATTTGCCTGTTGGTTCAATTTTATGAAGGTGATACTGTTACCGTCATCTCCAACCTCCCACACAGCAATCTCTTCAGCTGTCTCGGTTTCATTGTTGTTCGAGCTGAGAAGGCCTTCAAAAATTTGGTGTAAGAGACTGGGTTTTTCAAATTGGACGTGGAGTCCCTCCAAAATACTCTGAGAAGATGCTGAAATAAAAAGTTTCAAACTGTAGTTATACTGAATCAAAACTATAAGTTTGTAAAATTTGGATCCTCTAAATTAGTTTCATTTTATATTTATGTTGTCTAATAATTATAATTAATTAATTAAGAAGAATAAATAGTCAGAAAGAATTAATGACCATAAGAAACACGATGTGAAAAACATTTTTTCCCACAATTGGTGTACAAATAGGACATTTTATCTACGCATCACATATCCTGTTTGTTTGAAATATTATTTTAATATTTGTACCTTAAACAAATACATTTCTTCAATAACAAGAGAGGCATAATACTCGAAGTAACCTTAATGATATAATAAAAATTGAAATAATAAAATTAGAGATAATTATCACTATTTCCGTACACGTCATTTTTGTAATTCCACAGTTACTTTGACACCTACTGTATTCACTGTTATATAATCATTTTGTTCATTAATCACATTAGCATGGGAATAAGTCATGTGGTTAAATGATTACTCAACTTAAATCACATGTTACGAAAACGTTACAATACAGATATAATTTACATAGCCTGAATGCCATTTAAATAATTTTTACACCGAAATTTTCTGAATGAGTGATTTAATTATATGGCCTTTTTGATACATGTACCTATAAGTAAAGTTTATAAAAATATAATTGCACAATTGTGAAATACAGCTGCAAAAACTAATGCAAATTTATATATACAAATAGGATCAATTTTATTTTTATTGTATACTATTTGTTTTTAATAATTTAGCTACAATTATTTGTTTTCACTTTGTTAATGCTTACTTTTTATAATTAATTTATTAATAGATGATAAACATCAGTGTTTTTAAATGCATGTTTTTTGTTTTTTTTATAATTTAGTAATATTTTTAAATAATATTACAGTAATATATGTACGAGTATTTGTTTATACAATTAAGTTCTGGCTACTTATGTTAAAAATGCCTCGATTAACAATTCATGTAAAAAAATGTTCAAGGTATTTGTAAAAATGGTCAAATTAGTCAAATATTTTAAATGGTTAAATTTAACAAAATTAAGTTAAATCAAAATAATTCTGTTTTTCTATTAAATATAATTATGCCTTAATATGGCTTATTGTAACTTCTATATATGATTTATTATTACACTGAATTATTACCTGAATTCATAAATTTATTTAGGATCATTACATATCAGTATATACAATAATGTATACATAAAAAATATCCCAAAGATTTTAAAATAAATAGTAAAGAGGATATCAAATATAAGTTAAACAAATTTTAATCTCAAATATACTTAGATATATATGTTTAAACCATTCAAAATCAAATTCTAACATATAAGCGTGATGCGGAAAAGTTGTTTTTGTTTATTTAAAATGTCATCACAATATGCTGTCATTACAGTTTCTGTTGTTATATCTATAGATATTTAACTAAGAAAAATTGGGAATTATATTTCATTTATTCGACAATATTTCAATTTAATCTCGATGGATAAATTTAAATTTATGAATATTTATTATAAGAGGCAACGTTTTTGGTTCGTTCACGAACCATTATCAAGCAAGTAATCAATCAACTGCAGATGAGTAGCAATATATAGAGCACATAATAATTAATCAGATTAGTCAGATTACATAAGAGACTAATACATGAGGGACTATATGATGAATTATAGTGTACTGTATATATTGCTACCCGTCTGCAGTAGATTGATTACTTATGCTTGATCGTGAAGTAACCCAAACTTTGCATCTTATAATAAACGTTATTTCTAAGTTTATTACTCCACGACGTTTTATTCATTTATGAATATTCGTATATTTATACAGCATGCGACAATTTGTATGCAGTAATGATTTGTTATTTCTATAAAATATCGGTAACATTTCATTGAAATGAGGATACGCTGTTATAGAAACACTACGAAGAAATGAGTTCAAGTGCACTGTTAGTTCAGCCATTGTTCCAATGAGCACGTGATTATGACTTAGGGTTAGGGTGTCTGTTGAGTTCCCGTGTATGATTGTGTAGTATGCTGTTTGTTGTTGCATTATGATGTGCGTTTTATTTGATATGAGACGATGGTAGTGATAGTGGGGATCACTTTTTCAGAGTTATGCTCGAGTTAAAATAAGCTGTCAGGAAGTTTCAATGTTTCATTATGCCGTTCCCTAAAAGGTTATTAGTTTTGATTGAGTGAGAAAGAATTAACTAATTTCTGGAAATATGGGAAGAGATGCGTCATGAATTAAGTAGTCCTAGAGAAAATAAATCAGAAGCGGAATGTATGAGAATTTTGTCTGTTGTGTTGGAATTATGTCCTTCAAATTCCTAGACTAATATTTCACAGGTCTTAAGATGTTAATAGTTTTTATGACGAAATAAACTGTTTTAATATGTTCCTAAACTTGTGTCTTTATTGGATTTTGATACTCGAGCAAAATTACATCATTACTTATATTTAGTGAGGGTGAGAGCCGGGACATAAGAATTCTAAGCTAGATTGGATTAATAAATATTACTATATCAATTATTATTATCTTGGTTATTGTTTTATTTTGGCAACAATACTGATGTTTACTAATTACGTGTGAAAGCTTACAATGATGAAAAAATCAATTTAAAAAAGTTTATTGGTTAGATACAAGACTTTTTTTAAGAAAAGAAGGAAGTGACAGAATGAAAGATTCCATAAGAATGGAAAATGTAATTTTAAATGTTAAAAGAATGATTGAAGAGGATGGAAAATTAATCACACGAAAAATTGGGGATGATTTGCAGTTTTTGAAAAACATGATTTTGTGTATCATTATAGAGGATTCGCGCTTTATGTGTGTGTCAGGCAATTTGGTGCCACATGAATCAACGGAGAAAAACACATAATGCTGAAAAGATATGATAGCAATATTTAACAGGCATAACAGTTTTAGGAATGTAAAAATAGCCACTGACAAAAAATAGTTTCATGAGAATCCACTTGGAAATCACACGATACGAAAATTATGGGTGGGTCCAGATGGCAACACGAGAAACTATTGCAAGGAGGACTCTATTCTCAAAGAAATTTATGATATTTGGAGACAAGGTAGCTACATCAGTTTGATGACAGAGTCGTCTTAATTTACAAGCGCTGATGCACCCTCACTTCCTACATCCAAAATACATTTGATATCTCCTATTCGTATAAATCCGCTTAACTTTTATGTACAAAATGTAAATAACTTGCTCTTTTTATCTCATGTATATTCCAATTTATATCTCCTATTTATCTCTAGCACTATTATATATTTATAAATCTATAAAATTCTAGTATTATGTTTTCATTATTCTGAATTTCGGTGTAAAACATTATCTAAAAAATATAATTGATATTTCGTGTGTATGTGACATATTTAAAGTTAGTATAATACAAAGTATTATAATGCTCTCTTCATTATATGCTGGATTATCATCGAATGTATTTTTAAAAACGAAAAATCTGAATATATATACTGACCTTCATTAAACTTATAACTTTTGACAAAAAATTATCCACGTTTATTGCCGAACGGGCATTTATTATAAAAATTACGGTTAGTGTCATTAAGTTTTTTTAAGTTTCATTTGTAAGTTTTCAAAATACAATTGAATGTGATTAAAACTTTTATTCTTTTTACAAAAATGTTCAGTTTAAATTTTTGTATGCACTATTACAAATATATACAGGCAGTAACATCGATTGATATATAAAATATATGAAATATATACTAATACAAATTCCATAAAATTATTGTTACTATAATAAACTTCAACAAAAATACCTAATCAGTCTATGTCACATGGTAGCATGTTCAAATTAGAGCTAATAATTTATCGTACAGACCCCTAGAAGACCCATTAATATCAAGCTGTTGCTATGTCTCACTATGTCTCACAGTATTCGGTGCTACAATAAAGGCATGTTTTATCTGAATTATTCTCCCAGTGTAGATTGTTTTAGTCCCATGATTAGCTAAGTGTATTCAATCCCTTATAGATAAAATACAGGCAACACTCTACAAGTGCATTTTTTCGATCTTAACATATCGCGATCACTGCTCTAGTCTATGGAATGGCAATATATATAAACGTTATATACCTGAGCCCTTGGAAATTACCTACCACCATGAATTCAATTTATATTATAAGTCAATAATATTGTACATTCCACTCTAAAGTACATATGAAGTATTAAAAAATATGTATATATTTAAAGAATTTAATTAAATAGAAACTTGATTTTAAGGACGATTACGTTCTAAATTATCCATTTTGTAAGATAATTAAAATCTTCACTTATACTAAAACATGAAAGGTAAAAATATTTGCATTACATAATAATTATATTTATTATTATATTCACTAATAATTTATTGTCATCGATTAAAATGACTTTCATTCTTCAGTAATTTTGTTTTAAGTTGCAATTAAAAATAACTTTTAATTATGACATTGCTGATTTTCAATAGTAAAATATGACATTTTTAATAACAACTGCTATTTTTAGTTAATGTTATTTTTATTTTTATTTCAGACATTATTATATAAATTTATATAAGAATATTTATAAAAACATTAAAATAAAGGTATTATGTAAATTATTTTTACCATTGTTACTTTCAGAATGCACACTGTATTAAATTATAAATCAGATCTTAAGTTAATTTTTTTTCTAATTTCTTCGAGGAACTATTGTTTATCCCAAGCTATTCATTACAATAATTTATTTAAAAAACACAATTAAAAACCCAAATGTTTCTCAATATTATATGCTTCTTTTGTTACTACATCCCTCACTGGGTTAGGACCGATACTATGTACATATGCAATCATGATTAACTTTAATATACTTTTTCTTATTTTAATGCTTACAAATAGAATATAAACGGTTAACATTAAATAACAATTTAACTTATGGGAATTTAGTACTATTTAAAGTTATCAAAAAAGAAATATAGAGTGTATTTCAAATAATTTTAACAAAAACCAAATAGATCAAATTCATAATAGTTTAAATAGTAGTAGTACAAGTAGTTAATATTCTGTACAAAAGAATGAAAGATTGAATCCGAAGCTTATAATATCATTATGTCAATTTTAAAACTTGCTTGCCAAAATGTATATACACCTCCATTTTTATTATTATTGTAGAAGAATTTTAATCTAAACTATTTAAAAATAATGAGTGTGTTTACGTGATAGTTTAATAAAATTGGATCCGACTTATTTTCATAAAAAGCTATAGGTAACAAAGTATCTATATTCACATTGTTCTTTTGCATATCATAATTTTTAGAATAAAAATACATATTTATATATATGTATTATAGTCATTACAGTTCTAGTCGTTATAAATTATTATTTAGCGATATTGTATTCTATTATGCATGATGAAGTATAAATCTTTTTTTATTGTTCCTTACACTAAATTAAATATTTAAAATAATAATCACATAACAACTGCATTGGAATATTTTAATTACATAATTTAAATATCAGTAGTAATTTCATGAAAAATGCAATATTTTATATGTAGTGAACAAAAAATATTATTCAAATTATTTAATTCCTTTAATCTCACATTTTTCAATATGAACTGATTTTCGTCCTATATATGAAAATCATTATTGAACAAGTATGACTAAAACCAAAGATGTATTTTATTGTGGATTTTACATATCAAATAGATTTACACTTTTATATTGGACCAAAATAAATAATATAGAGTGGCTAATTATCACAATGTTTAAATTTGAAGTAGTTCATGAAAGAATTCTGGCGCAAAATGTTGTGCTTGTATTAGAATTCCTTCTATTTATTAAATTTCAAAGTACACAATTTGTTTTAAAGTGTTTCTCATAAGTACTTAAATAGAATTCATTAAGGTATAATTTTATTAATTTTAACAAAAGATGACAATCCTTACCCGAATTCTTCGTATTTAACGTTGTTGTATCAACACTAAATCTTCGCCACATCTCTTCTTTCTTTTGATCAAAACAAGTGTTTCTTCTTTCCATGTACAAAGGAGCAGATTTTTGTTGTTATAAGAAAACTGTAACTCTGTTGCCAATATTTTAAGCCGTCTATGACGTATGAAGCACCAATCTATATATAACTATATATACAACTATAAACAGAGTAACTTATCGATTTCGATAAATAGTGCGCGTTGGTGCAAAAACACAGGTTATAATTCTCCCACTGGTAAAAAATAAATTAATGGAAAATATAAGGACAGTAAGCCAGTACAGACAGTAAAGGAGGTAAGTCATATAATTCTCAAAAGAATGCAGTCTATGGTATTGTATGCATATTTTTTATACTATATATATTTACATATATACGATATCTTGTTAAGCCAATGAATTCAACAATTAAATATAGTCCAATCGTATAACGTATAACACAATAAAGTCATATATAAGTAGTACGTATATAAATTAAAAATTATGACATTCATTTATCTAAAAATGTATCTATCTTACTATCTAATCTAACTAAATTGAAAGTTATGTTTAGGAAGTAATATTTGGGTATATATCTATATAGTGAATCAAAATATTATTCTAAGATGCAAAAGTCCAAATTGTAGTAAAATGTTGAAAAATAAAGAGGCTGAACCTCTCGTAAGTTGACTGGCAATTTTGTTTTGATAACAAACAAATACAACTAGAAGTTCAATCAGAATAGATAGATACCACACAAACAATAAAATCAGTATTCGCTAAAGTGTACGTCAGATTGGTATATATAGGTACTTAATGCAGACTGTCTGCTACAGTAGGCTGAAAGTGCAATGGATATCATATGCTTGTCTGACATGATTCTATTTAGTGTGTAACAACAATACAATAATATATATATATATAAGTTTTGATAATAGCTTGTTCTATAGAAAAAGAAAAAAACAATTGAAATTATAAAAAAGCACTTGAAAATAAAATATATGGAAGTCAGAGGCGAGTATGTACATAGGATACATGCTTGGAATAAAACTATGAAAGAAAATCAGCTAATTAACAGGATTACAAAAAATGTAAACTGATAATATTTAAACAGATAAAAATGTAACTTTTAAAAGGAGATTTTCTTTTTAATGTTTAGAAATTTTTTAAATGTATATATATTATTCTAAACAATTCTTTAAATATCATGAAATAGTGAAAGAGAATTGATAAGTAAAATAAATTAAAAAAATTGTCACTAAACTTTTCTTGATGTGGACAAAAATAGTAATTGAATAATTTATAATGAACAATAATAACTTAGACAAAAAGTCTGTAATGAATCTATTGTTCTAGAGTAGAAATGTTTATTTACCAAATTCATCATGTAGCACCAATTTGAAGGATTGCGTAAATGAAGAATATGGGTACTGTTTGCGATCAAAATTGTGAGAACAATTATTTGCAAAAGTTTATTGACGTTTTTGGATCTGAGAGGCAATTAAGTGAGATATGGTGGTTATAAAAATCTTTGGAAACGGTTCTGTTAATCAAATTTGTAGGATGCGTATCCGACATAAAATGGAAGTCAAATTGCAAGTGGCTTTGGATAAATACAATAAATAAAACGATAAGTTCTTCTTTATTTGAAACATTTTTAATGTGCGTAACAAATTAACTTTTATGATATTTTATGATTCTTCTGAAACTAGAGCATAGCATTTCGATTTGCTATTGTATTTTGTTCTTACTAGGTAAATTGTAATGTGAACAGCATGTTTAGTTATATTCTCTACATGAGCTGAAACGTCAAAACAGAAGACTGGATAATTATTATAAAAATCGATAGAACTAAAGTGAGATTCAATACCAAATGTCTGGCATAATTTTTTATAATAATAATAATATATATCTGTAATATTATAATTTTCTGGTTTTATATTTATCGACTCTTGTGGGTATCTATCTTAGTTTAATCTTACCTACTTGTAATTTCTGTATACGCGAAGTAGCTGGATTATTACCCGAAACCCAGAATTTAGAATTGTTTGTTGTATATGCATTTGCTACTTCTTTAAATGCTATTTTCTTTCTGAAAATCCTTTATTTAGAGATTTACTATTTAAACGTGCAATAGAACCATCATATTTTGCTTTTGTAGGAGCTGCAGCTGCGGATTAAGCTATAGTTCAGCTACACCATCTCCATTACCAATATCTGGAATCAAGTCACTTATTTTATTATAATCTTTGGGATATACAAGGCTTTTTAGCATACTATCAAAGGTACCTGGTTCAAAAATATTTCCTATTTGGTTACTACCTGCAGCTCTTAAAGTCGTAGTTTGAAATAATCTTGGGAAGAAGTTATGCTCTTACGTAATAGTATTTGCTGGGAGAACATTACCGGCATGGATACTAATCTGAAATTCAAATCTAATAAACGCATTTGTAAGGAGAAGAAAAGAAGCAGTATTATTAATTTCAAATACAATTATTCCACCTCTTACATTTAAATTTCTAGCAGAAGAGGTAGATGGAGAAACAACAAAAATCGATTCATCAATTGTTTCATCAACTGTTCTCTTTTTTTGTAATAAATTTAACATGTTTTAAAACCAGACCTCATGATTTTTTTACGAATATTAGATGGAATTACTTATAGTTCTTGTTTTACTTTATCTTCGATTTGTTTATGTTTTTGTTCTTTTAAAAGCTGTACTTGTTTTAGTTCTTTAGATTTTGTAATTGTATCTGTAATACTATTAGCAGAAGAAGCTATGGCTCCGACACCTTTTGCTACCGATGAAATTAGATCTCCATTTTTAGTTACAAAATCTGATATACCAGTAACTACTTCTGCTAAACCTTCTCCGGTTTTCTTCCTTTGAAAGTTCCTTTTTCGTAAGGTAAAACGATAGGCATTTTGGTTCCTCCTCCTTTTTTCTAAAAATAAAATAATATACAATGTGAATTTGACAATTTTCTAAAATACTATGAATTTGTAGATTTTTCCGTTAGTCCATTTGTCAAAGGGTATACAATTTACTCTCTCTCCCTTCTGCGTTTTTTAGCCAAATTCATAAGTTGTCAAAAAAGAAGTCGAAAAAATGACGTTAAAATGTATAAAATATAAAAATTTCAATGTGAAAAATGGGCACTTTTTTTAAATAAGGCCAAAAATGTCTCAAAACTGCACTTTAAAAAAGGGAAAAATGGTAAAAAACGCGGGGGGAGTAAATTGTAAACTACTGTGAAATAGCCAAAATGTTTGTAATCGATTACAATTTTAAATTATATAAATTTAACTTCAAAAATATTTATCAGTTTAATTTAATCTTATGGCATATTTTACACACATAGCGCCTTTTCCAGAAGATAAACTAAACATAGCGCCTTTTCCAGAAGATAAACTACACATAGCGCCTTTTCCAGAAGATAAACTACACATAGTGCTCTTTTCCAGAAGATAAACTGCACATGGTACCTTTTTGCATGCTAGTCTGAAGTTAATATTTGTTATTTGTTTGACATATTTTAATTTATTTACTTTTTTGTACATTGTAAAATTGTGTTCAGTAAGAAATATTGCTATTCATAATAGTAATAATACATCATTATTATATATATTCCTATACTTTTTTTAAACTTTACTCGTACCTTGCTTTCCATTATGGTACTTCACGTTTTTTTGTTTATAAATATACAATTATTATTTTTATTTTTATTATTTATAAACGGTATATGCTAGTAATTAAAAATAATTTATTATTTTGCATAATACATACTTTGTGTTATTTACATTATCGGCTATACCGGAAAAGATGGAGTTTTTTATTTGAAATTTAAACAAATTTATTATAAAAACATAATTCGAAAGAACAATGTCAAATAACTAATAAATAAGTTGGCAACAATTTATGGTATGTCTCTCTCTATTTCCACAAGCACATCTTTCATTCGTTACCGTGCTGAAAACAATTCTTTATACCCGTTTGCTGCTGTTTAAACGCCATCTTTTCCGGTATACTTAGTTCGTTTCGTACATATCTTATGATATTATGAATTATATAGTCTAAATAAAATACACAAATATATGAAAATACTTTTTTATTGCAAGATTACAAAATAATAATATACAATACGTATAAAATATTGCAGTCCTATCTGACAAATCTTGTTCATGACGTCGCCTTTAGGAAATACTATTTTTGATGTAAATCATATACCATGAGTAAGGATCTTTCAATCTTTTTCTAAGTCGAATTGACTTATTTAGAATAATTAAAGAAAGTATGATCACACTCTTATATTGTGTGGTGTCATTTTCTTGCTATCCGCATTACTGCATAGAAATCGGTGAGAGTAAAAGACGATGGATTAGATTTCGTTTATACTGAGTCAACTGTCATCATTGTATGACTTTTTTCAAAGTAAAGCTAGAACATTTCTATTGTCATTTCCATGCTGAGGTCACAAATTATACTTGTGAAACTTTTTTTTTTCTTATATCCACATCCGTTGCTAACCAGTCAAATTTTTAATTTTCTGTCGTAGTTCAACCTTGCAAGTACCTAAACATGAATCAACTAACGAATTCGTTATAATGTATTCGGTACATCAATGTGTGCATTTTAAAACGTGACGCACATACCCGTTTACTGCATTATCACTTACAAGGTAGGCAATAAATGTTACAATACAATATAGACATATGTATGTACGGGAAAAGAAACTATTAATCAGATTGTCTCAATATACAAAATCAGAAGCAAACAGCGAAGTTGGTGGATATGTAGATTGCACATTTTCTCCCAGTATAACATATAACACCTTTTACTTCGTGCCTCATAACTCAGTCAAAAATAATATTTCTTAAAATAATTTTACTCAACATGAATAATATTAACAACTTGGCATAAAACTCTCACTTTCGAAATTTTTTCACATAGCACTAGACATATCAATCGATTTATAATTTAATTACGTACACAATTCTTACTTATTTGTCTATTTTTTTAATGATTAAAGATCATTCACAATACGTATTTTTTATGCCGGTCTAATTATATATAAATCACACAAATAAAAAATCATGATGACTAAATTATTGTGTTACTTTCTTAATCGGTTGAATTTATAACCTTAAAATCATAGATATATATGTATATACTATTTTATGTAATGTGCATTTTAGTTCGTTCAATTTCGATGGCTACAGCAGAATTTCAGAACATTATTTAATATTTAATGTTATACTTAAAAAGATTACAGAATTATTAACCAAATTATCAGATACTTTATTTTTAGGGAAATCAGGAACAGTAGAGAAATATATATACATATATGTATATCCACATCGGAATTTGTATAATCTCCCCCAGTATAAAAATATATAACACTAAAAAGTTCTGTTGTAAGTATTAACAAGTAACTAAGACAACTCAAGTGCTTCTTGGCATAAAATAATATTATTTTATATATATGATATAATTGTACGTATCATTTTACATTATTTATTATTATAGCATAGTATTTAGCTTATTACCAGCTAGAGTTAAAATTATAAAAATAAATATAATAGGAAAATATACACTATACTACATTAATATACATAGCAGTAGTATGTGTCATATAAGTAATATAAATATTTACACACCACATGAAAATTTTCTCATTATCCATATTTTGATGCACTTGTATAAATATTTTAAAAGATATACATATATTATGCTCACTAAAGCTCAGTGTATGATAACTAGGATTACAATGAATAAACAATTATGAATATAATCACAATTTGAAAAACAAAGTAATACGACGATATTAATTTTAACTAATGAGCACACCTAGATAGATTCTGTAGCACAAGTCCAGATCCATACTAAAATATTTTTTCACATATAGTTACAATTAATTAAACAAAATGAAATGATAATGGTTTGTAAAAACAGCTATAAGTAAATATTCTATTCCTTCTCAGAATAAATATTTTTAACGCACTGCATGTTCTCTATCTATTTTTTTATAGAAATTAGATAAATATTATCTTAACTCAATTAGTAATTTTTTTACTTTCTTTACACTACAGTATCTACACTCATAAAATTCTCATTAGACATATTTTATGAATAAAACGGTCATATTCTGTATAATATGTCTTACATTCATTTATTCTCTTATGTAACATAATAAATTGTTGCGTATATTTTATAATATAGCTTTCTATATAGTAGTACTTTATACAAAAATAAACAATAACCACCTATTTATAAGTCAGCCCACATTAGCTAAAACAATCAATCGACTTGATTACTACTAAAACGTTCATCTATTACGAAAATGTATTTCTAAATATTGACATTTAAAAAAATTGAAAAGTCAATTTAACAAAAATTATTATAATCATTTATATATTTGCCATAATTAGTTTATCTAATAAATATTGTGAGGAAGTATACGCTGAATCAGTATAAACACAACAATAAAATTTAGATTTTGTCATCACATAAACATACTTCATATCTACCCTCTAACACATAATACGTATCTAACATTAATTGGATAGTAAGAGGGAAAATATATAGCATAATATGTTTTAAAGAGTGCTAATTAGTATCACAAACGCTTTTTTGACATACATGGGTAATAATAATAAGATACTGGTATCTACTGGTATATAATATTGCAAACTGGCATACATTTATTTAAATCCTAACAGACTCACAAAATATAAAGATCAACAAAAATGTAGGAATAATAATGCATGTATGTATTAAGAATAAATTGTTGTAATGTTCAAAATTGACTGATAACATTTATTATAATAAACGAATACTTACAAAAACGTAAATGGTAGATCATCTAAGCTCTGATCCACTACTAAATACGAGTCTATTATTATGCATTAGCTTCATATTATTAAAAAAAATGTCACTACAAGGTATACATACATACATACATAAATCATTAAGCTGTAACCTACACTATTAAGTTTTTCAAACGTTATACATAAACACAATAATATATTCATATTAAGCAATAGAATAGCACAACAACACGTCTTCGTATTATGTATACTCTAAATGCTGAAAATGGTCAGTACCTAAAACAGAAGTGTGCAAATTTGTCCAACTAATAGTTTAAGATATGCAATATTAATAACAAACTAATGAATAACCTATTTATTTATCCACAAATATCATTACACTAAAATTATAATCTGTAGTATAATGAAAAATAATTCAGCTAATATTGTAAAATTGGATTGCATAATATAAGGTAGTAAAGAGTAACTTGGTGAACACAATTGGTGCAGGAATAGTATAAATCTTATTATATGTTGCCCCTCTTTTCTAAGAAATCTTTTATTCGAGAAGACAATAACACGTGTACAAATAATGTATAGACGGTAGATTAGAACATCAAAGGGTCGGGAATGTAGTACTCACAGACATCAGACATAATATAGCTAATATAAACTGGCATTTTGCTGAACCAAATGTACTTAGCTTCAATTTTTCTACAATATGACATGAAACTATTTGTTAAAAATAAATTAAAGTAATTAAAGATAGGTAAATTTGTTTCAAACCACCTAAAACTCACCATAAGTAAGTTATCTAACGTAGTTTAAAACGAATTTTACGAACAAAACTCTGTTATAATCTTTAAAATATCCCAAGTAAATATGTTTGAATTGGTAGAAATTATGGTTTGATTTTTTTTAATAAAGGCTAAGAGAGGATATATAAAATTCAAATTTTATGTTAAATAGTAACCTGACATTATTAAGTCGTGCACTCAGGTCTTTAAAGTCTCAAGTCTAATAAAATAAGCGCTTAGGTTAATAAGTTAAGCGTTTAGTTCCGGCCCAAGGTGAGATGAATTTACCAATACATTAAAAGTATAATTCTAGTGCCAGTCAATATATTATATCCGAAGTCTGTGGTAGTATGCCGTTGGAATACATATATATCGATTGTGAACTGCTTGTTTAGTATTAACTTATCGATTAGTTTCGCCTAGGCGGTGCTGGCGGTACCGCCTGAAATGCCGGTGGTATGGCAGGTGGAGGACCACACGGTGGCGACGCTGATGGTACTTCATCTTCCATCACTACTGGTTGACAGCTATCACTAGGTGGTGGCGGTGGAATGGCAGGTGGAGGACGGGTTTCCGGCGGTGATAATCTTTCGGGTGGTGGTGGTGGCCCTTCATTTACAGTTAAGTCTTCAGTGCGCCTAAAAAAATGTGAAATAATATAAATATAAAATGTTTAAAATATGGTCTACTATTACCGTTAAATTTGTTTTGTTTTTAAGAATACTATCCAAAATATTTGTTCATGAATACCTTTAAAAATTAGGAAATTTCTCAAAAAGAAAAACATATTATAAGTAACACAAATTTTCAAAGGAATTTTAATAAATAAAATCTCAATTAGAATAAAACCACGTTCTAATAATCTGAAATAATTCCACTTTTTCAGATTATTAGAAAAATCCAAACAAAATATTTTTTAGAAGAGAACAAAAAACATCTTATTTTAAGGCAGCAATATAAAAGGAATCCAAATTATGCATTTCCACAATTAATACCTAATTATTCAAATATCAATATTTCAAAAGATTTGGACTATTTGGAACTTTTATAGTCATTTTTGACGAGTTTATCGTAAAAGAAGGAATCTAAATGGAGGATCTATTATACCGACATCTTATAAATAAAGAACTAGATACTTTACAAGACTTTATAGGACGTACGCTTAAATTAATTTCAGACCAACTTATTAATCATCCATTATTATTTATTTGAATTATTTGAAGAAACAATTTTTAGTCTTATTCCAATAGTAAATTACCTCTCTACAGGTGGCGGCGGTATAGCCGGTGGTGGGCATGTTTCCGGTGGAGAGAGCCTTTCAGGTGGCGCCGGCTTGTCCTCGAATGCCACCGGCGGTGGTGGTACAATGGGTGGCGGTAGCGCAGGCGGCGGACGATCCTCAGTGGCTCCACCACCAGGTGCAATTGGTCTAGGTGGTATTGGTCGGCCGGGCTGGCGTGCACCCGGTCTGCCCGGAAGAAGCGGTTCCTTCGGTCTGGCCGGGATCATGGGACTTGTTGCCGGCCGGGAGGGTTCATAGGCCGGACTTGGGAGCTGCTGTTGTGGTGGTCGATTGCCACCTTCTGTGAGTAGATTGCGGATGAGTTTCTCGGCTTCCTGGGGGTTTTGTGTGCCAGAGTGTGTGACGTGGGTGGGTGAACCGATTGTGTTGGTAGTGTTTCTAGGGGAGGGGAGAATGTCAACCGGTCGGCGGGGGACTGCGGGACTGGCGCCTGAGCCTGGGTGAGAAGAGGGCCTGTTAGGTGAAAGGGAGCAAGTGAGAGAGATGTCACAGACCAACCGGCTTGTTGTGGAGTTAGGGTTCTTTAATAGATTTTGACTGAAACAGCTGCAAACGTTATATTAGCTTTCAGAGTTGTATGAGTAACGACAAGTTCTTTCTACTTTAAGAAAAGCAGAATTAATTCAGTTTATATTAAAAATCTTGTAGACACAAAGGAGACAGGTTGAAAAAATGATTGCTTCTATTGTATTTAAGGCCAATAATATTGACTCATTCGAAAGTTTTGTATTACGAATAATACTTTGGGCATCAGTGAATATTATATGTATACTATTTAAGAATATTTCTAAAAAATGAAGTAAAAATAACATATGTATAAGTTACATGTAATATTCGTAATATTCGTAATATGCTATTTACATTATTATATAATAAAGGTAAAATTAGAATTCCTTACATAATTATCAAAGCCAGTTAGGCAACAAAATACTAATTACGTTGTCTAGATATGTATAGAAAAATAAGAAATTTATTGATTGCATTCAAAGTTAACTTCAAAGTGTTTTGCCTCTCATACGTTAATTATGTTATTGTGCATACGGAAGTAATTCCGGTTTATGACAAAAAGACAATTATGCAGAATTAGGTGATGCATTGAGAAAATCGATAACTATATCAAATTAATTTAGATGCAAACTAATCTCAACATCGGCCATTTGAGAAAATTAGGAAAAATCCACAATATACTATTGAAAAGGAAAATTAATTAATTGATTTAATTTGTATTTTAGCGGTAAAGTAAGAAACGACAGGGAGATAAGAAACAGTAGAACAAAATAAAAAGTGAGACGGATGAGCTTAAAGATAGAGAAGACGTAAAGAAATAAGAAAAGAATTGGTTCGATGAGTGAGGAAAAGAACACAACTTTATTGATACTGGAGCAGCTGATATATTTTGTTTCCTTAAGAGCTGAGATATTCATAGTTAGTAAGACAGAGCAAGAGGGAATTGAGAAGGGATAGGTTGATGGGACTCATTGATCTGGATCCTAAGCATCTAAAAGCCTCCAATTTTAGTAAGTGTGGGAGGGGAAGGCTTGTCACAAAAGTAGGAAGGAGTCAGTGGAATGAATGCATTAGCCCGATACTCGATCGATATATGCAACACTGCGCAAACATTAATTGTGTCCAAATTATAGTGCATAATAATAAACGCTTGAAATCAAATCTTATATTGTAAATTGGTTAATAAGAACACATTTTGGGGCAAAATGGTTAACACATAAAACCATCTCAGTGGCTCTAGGAGTATATTTGATGTGTAGATTTTACAAATGATTAATAGATAATGTTAACAGTGAAATATTACAAATTAGCTTAATAATGACATTACTAATAAATCAATCCTGTAAGAGCACAATATACAAGGTAACGACACGGGAATTCAGGTTTACTTACATCAGTTGTGGCGCATTTAATGAGAAATCATTCGTAATCACAAAGGTAATTGATAAATATGAAAATGTAACCCACTTTGACGATACTTCCATAATTAGATATTGTAAGACGGTGTCAGTAAAATTGTAAGTCAGTGAAATAATATTAGATGCAACATCAGATAAATATACAAAATTAGTCATACAAACCTATTACTTCTAACGAAGAATGCATGATTCATATTTGCTTTATATCATAATATGTTGTGAATATACATTTATATAATATAATAATACCCGTATGCCTTCCTTATAAACTTATCTTAATTATATTAATAAATATAATGAAAATAGCATAATACGTAATATTAACAAATAATAACATTTTCTATAGTATATTCTAACCGCAAATTTTCTTCTTTTGCGTAACGCGATTCATATTATAGCGTGTCTATGATATAATGTTCTGATGTCTATAACTCGAGTGTCATCTTATTTAAAAGTTGTTACAGTATCTAACCTGCATATGTATATCTACTTTGTTTAAACCGATAGTATATTTTTACCTTCTTTTAAATCTATTTATTCTTAAATCATATCGCTTTGACCATTTGGTTGACCATAATGTGAATTATGATAATTCAAGAAGAACAGTTATATACCATAATATCTAAAGATTGACTTATTTCTACCATAACAAAGGTGGAAAGCACTCACGCAGCCTCAGCAGAGGAAAGAGGTTGCAGGTCTGTCGGTGGTTGTGAGGGTCGGGCGGGGGGCGGTGGCCGTGCCGGGGGTGGCATGCTGCGCTTGGGTGTCCCTGGGGCAGTGGAAGGGGCAGCGGTAGTGCGGACACAGGGAGAGGGCGATCGAGAACGGTTTCTTGAGTGGGACCGGGACCGGGGTTCGCGGGGATTGGGGCATAGAAGCTGGTTTCCTGTCGAGTTACCTAAAGAGAAGAAAGTTTTTGTTCCAGTTTTCTAACTTGTTTGTATGCTTTTAGTTAGGTTTAATTTAGCATGGTTTTACACATTATGCATGTTAAAGCCATAAAAAATAATAGCTGTTTAGATATTGTATAAATATATTATATATATATAATCTGACTAAAAGTATTTCATACATACATTCCAAGGGATATTAGCATGATAATAATAATACGAGTTTTTTTTATATATATAGAATCTACCTACATAAGATATTCAAAGTGCCAACACCAAACAGGTCTAGACCTTTTAATCAGTCGACTAGCACAGCAGCTAGCCGGGGGTGAGTAAGTTGCCCCGGGTTGGATTAGAACCAGGGACCTTCTGTACACAATACCAACGCTCTAGCAACTGTTATTTATAAACTGAGCTACCCACCCCTTAATTATAAAAAGTATTTATTATAATAAACAGGTCATACATACCAAAATCAGTCGAAATATGTTTAAAAAATCACAAATTATAATTAGCTTATGATATATAAACTTGGAGATATTTTGGTAATTATCATACCTGTCAAAGGAGGTGGCAATTCCCCCTACCAGAGTCAAATTGAGGAGAAGAGAGGTGAAAAATTAAAGTGAAAAGGGGCAGTCAAATTTTAATCGTGCACCCTCTCCCCTGCTTTTTTAATTGCTGGGCGGGCAGGTTTAGGAATTACACTTATTACTAAAGACGTGCACAGATGCGGATCTACTTATCGTAAATTGTATCTTGATTAAACTTGCTTTTAGATATTTGAATATATATAGTTATTTGTAATTTATAAATACATAGGTAGATTTTAGTCATACATCTCTTTAAAACTGTGTAATAGTATGGGCCTTTCCAATATACCACTATTTAATAATTAGATTACCGTGTATAAAACAAATGTAAATATAGCAATAACTTCTTAAGGCTTAAATAATAATAATAATACTTTATAATACAAAAAATGAAATACTCGAAAGTAAAATTGATCAAAGTTTATATTTTTACTCGCAAATATCTCCATTAGAGTTATGACAATTTGTGTAAATTTAAGATACACACACCTATTTCCATAATTATATAATTATCAACTAATAAAATCTAACAGAATTTTTTCAAAAAACAAAAAGAAAATGTTCCTGCTTAAAAAAAACTTGCTTTATGCTTTTGTTGTTGTCGCCATATTGTAAACGCATGGAGTCTACAAATTGAGCAATTTATGATAGAAAATATAAGCAATTCCCGGGAGTCTAAGATATCAAGGGAAAAATCAATAATCAAAAGGTTCATTATTACGTCCAACAAAAAATCTTGCTGTCAAAACAATTCAAATAAGATTCTCAATCTTATGCATAAATCAAATCAACTAAAGATTAACTGATCAATTTTGTGAGCAGTTATTCTGAATTAGTCAATATTATTGTAGTCAATAATTAAAAAAAAAAGTAAATCAAACTATATCAAAATGTTTAGGTTTTAAAATATTCCATTGTGAACAAATTAGCTGAAACTATTCTACTCAAATTGGTACTATGAACCCCACAAATAGATCATTTTACTTTCATTATAAATTTAATATACTGAAATCAAATTATGCCATGAAAAGGATACCTTTCTAAAAAAATTATAGTATTATTAAAAAAACAATTGTACCTTGAAATCTAGTTTATATCACAAATGACTATTCATATCGTGTGTAAATTATAAGGAACACCAATAATAGTATATTTATATCTGAAGTATTACCCCACTAAAAAAGGATAATTTTTTTGTAGAAAAGGTAAAATAATAATAAATAATAACAATAAAACAGAACATTCTAAACAACGAACTTACCGCTCAGCCATATCTGAATAGCTAAAGAATAGAATAATAGAACAGTGATTTATGAATAGTTAACCAAAAGTTCCAATTGAAAAAACAGTCTATTAAATGTAGACAACATTTTTAGAAACGCAGCTCATTTTTTAAAATACATAGTTATATAAAATACATTCCTTGAAACTATGGTATTACGAATCAAATTAATCTTCTACAAATAAACTGTGTACCATATTTAGTAGTTATAACAAAACACGCCATTACTTTTTACAAATATAGTATAGTATAAATATTTGTAATAAATACGATAAACTTTAAGTCGGAAAAATACACTATATATATCAATATTGTGATTGCAGCTCGTTATAAGTAACCAAATATATTTATTAATATTATAAATCAATTTCAGAACACATTGCTCACATTTAAAATCCTTTAAACAAGTAACATTCACATTAAGAATAGTATATAATAATTATAACAAAAATATACTCGTAACATAGACCAGATTTAAGTCAATAAGAAATATATCATCTGAAAATGGTATGCGTTAACTATCATTCTAGCAAGCTGACTGAAATACACTTGATTTCCGATGACCGAATGGCATAAGGTTCATTTCCCTCTCATGGGAAATAATAAATCGTCAGTTTAAAATTTAAACCATAAAGCCCACAGTCCATGTAAAAGAAGTGTGTACTGGACTTGTAAAAAACATGTGTGTCATGTTTAATGACTTTCTATAGTATAGACTTGAACCAAGTGTACGCATCTCGTACATAATAGACACTATGCTATGTGTTATAAAGGAATGGCACCTACTTGTGCAGAAGATGAAGAGAGGAGATATCCCCAGTTCAGTCAATTTACGATGTGTAGTCTTAAATACTAACATCGTGTAATATACCCTTACAGTACAAGAATTATATTTTTAAATGTACATCCACGCGCATGTTATATGAAAGCATCTAGAATAATCTCTTAATATTTTATATTACACTATAGTAAAGTAATATTCTCGCACCTACAAAATTCCAAAGAAGTAATCGATTAATACAAAGCAACAGCGTTTGTTTCTACATAAAAGAACTAATAAGAAATGTTACATGTATATACTGTTCATAATTACATATAAGTGAAGTACAGATAGACATGGAAAGTAGGTATGCAGAATAAAAAGTTGATAGATTGTATACACAGTCTTGTCTTTATAAAAATAATATGTTTTTATCCCATCATTTTTTTAGAAATGTTAAAAATATATATATACTAATATATATATAATACAATATAAATCAAAAAACTTTAAAATGTTTCACATAAAAATAAAGACGATATTAACATTGCAATTCAGATAACACAATGAATATCTCACGATGAAACTGCATACAATAATTATAGATACAGATATATATACCTTCCATAAAAACATTTTTTGACGTCAATAACTAAAAAATAACATATATCAAATTTAACGGAAAATACCTATACAGGAAAATGTTAATCTCCGTTTTTATATATATCTATACTAAATATTCTATATATGTATAATATTTTTTATACTAAAATTCCCGATTTCCCAAAATACATGTTTCAGTTTTCAAACATAACAAAGCATGACTGTCAATCACACAGATTATGAAAATAAAACAAGCTATATTTTATTATTTCTAAATGTGATATGTATCTACCGTCCTCAATGGAAACAGGGTCTAGTTTTCTAAATCATCCGCAGCAATACGCTATAACAGTCTCTGTTCTGTCACTTATTTGCATATTTGTTAATATCAATCAA
>JAYRBW010076851.1:0-24707 GCA_036023295.1 Invenusta paracnida | reverse complement strand
CCCCCCCTGGATCCGCCACTGATGAGCTAACTCTTAATCATAAAGGTAGGTACATTAGTGGTAACATGAAATGATTTATTTATCTAATTCATATCGTATGATAATAGTAATACATCATGATAACTTTTGTATGTGATGTTCTACAAAATTATTTAACCTCATTATTGGCTTTCTATATTCCTAAAACTTGAGTTAGTAATTTTTGTTTAATTCTCTATTTATTACCACCCTTATATTTTATTTCATTTATTAGTTGCATGAAATGTTTTTTTTTTTAATTATAACATTTTAATTGATAATAAAAATTGAAAAAGGTAAATAATATCAAGTAGAATATAGTACATATTCTTGCATCCACATTTTATTTGAAAGAAAAAATGATTAACGCTTTACAAAATTATATAACCACAAAAAAATATCGATTTTTATAAATAAACGTCAAGCACATACCTAAATAAAATAAATCTAAGTACAATATTATAAATAATTTTACGTTATATTGTTATCATTATTTCATTTATATCATTAAAAGGGAATGTTATATATCATAATATATACAAATATATAACAACAGGTTTATCATTTAACTTTTAGAAAGTAAAGAGAAATATATGTTTGTCGGAACCGGATTAATATTTTTAACGAAATAATAGTTATTTTATTGAGATACGAAACAAAACGTTTGGAAATATACAAATATTGCCTAAATTGTTAATGTAAATATTTTAGCAAAATATATAAATATGCAATAAATAAATAATATCAAATCTATGGAGTTTTCTAATATTATATTTGTTTCGCTCTTATAATAACCTATAATTGGTTATTAGGGGGTTAACAATTCTGTATATGTGAAATCTCTCAGTATATGTATATTTATCTCTCAGTATTATTTCCATAAAATAAAGTACAATAATTCAGTTTATGTAGACAGAGAACTCAAGAAAATTGACATCTTCATTAGTTCGTACAATATTTGATTTACATATTGTATGCATGCTAATATTTTTTATGTAATATTTTATGTAATTTTTTGTATAATCAGTAGCTGAATAAGCTCTCGAAGATATATAACATACATATAAGTATATATTTTAAATTACTTTGTATCTTAAATAAATGGAATAATTGTTATTATTTAAATCATGTTACTGAAAATAAATAAATATATTCGGTTATAGTTTTTTAATAAAAAACGGTTAAATAATTGTATGGAGAGTTTTTATATATAACACATGAAATATATTACATATGGCATATTAGTTAAATTATGTACTGTTGTTATATTCATTTTCGTTTAGGTACTTTAAAAATACTAAAGCTAGATTTTCGAAGATTAATCTCCATACAAAACCAGACACATTAAATTTATACAACAATATATTATTAGCAAGAAGTTAAGGTCATGAAATGGTTTACTATTTAAAATGTTAGAAAATAATTGAAATTTTAATTATATAAATTCTTCTTATTTACGACACAATTTACTGAAAATGTGTTTGCATAATTCTGTTATTATAAATACAAATACTTTGGTCGATAAAGATTACATTTATTTCTATATTTATACAGAAGCATATCTTTTTAACAGACACGTTAATGATATTCTTTTAAATGTAAATAGTAAATAAGTATATTTGATTCTGCACAAATATAAAAAGGAATGTAATATTTATCGACCAAGGTATTGGCATAATATATATAATAATAGAATTATGCAAAACACATTTTGAGTAAATTGTATCGTAAATAAAGAATAATTATTCTAAACTGGTAATAAAGAATATGATAAAGAATAATTCTTTCTTATAATTATATATTAAAATTTCAATTATGTTTTGAAATATTAATCAGTAAGCCATTTCAATACGATATTACTATATAAATCGTTTTTAGAATATAAATTTATAAATATTTAGAGATGAATGCATTATTATGCTAATGAACAATTGACTCAATAATTGTTGCAATTATAAACTTCTTTATTATTTTTTATTAATATGCGTGTTTTGTTATACCTTTATGTAGTGCAGTAGAGACATACAAACGCACGGGATATTTAATACATATAAATAATTTATTAGAATGTTTTATATTAGATTATATTGTACAAATGTTTTATACAGCTTACAGTAGGAAATAACATCTTGGTACGTATAATGTATATGTTTGTCAGTTATAAATAATAGGGCGTCAATCTCCAACTTCAATAGACACATTTTACGCATTATGAAATAATTGATGCAAATAAAAGAAGTGTGCAGAGCATATACAGTGATTATCGATTTTTCTATGTATACGTATATAGGTATATGGCTTGTATAAGAATATAATGTATTATATATATATAGGTATATATAGATATATCATTTGAAAAGATACGTTTGCTGTTTGATAAAACTTGGCCTGGATTGAATTTGGTTAAGATGTAGCTTCAAACTTATTTCATGCTTGATCAAACTTTATTTTGTGTTTGATTAAAATAAACGAGAATGAGGTGTTATGCAGTTCTTAAATGATAAATGTCTTCCCTTTGTCACTGGAATAAATGATAAATACATTTTATACATAAAAAATAATAGTTGTGAAGTGAATGTAATATGCAAAAGATTAAAATATTAAAAGAACACGTTTATAATTTGTTCAGTAAACATGTTTGAAGAAAAAGTTTATTAAAGCAAATATTTGTTATAAACAATTGTGAGTCTTACATTTTATTACTAGAACAACCGTTACTACATATTTCATGGTGTATATTATTGTTTAATACTATACATATATTATTTTCATAAAACTTACTTAATCGATGCAAAGCACTGTGTTCAATGCGTCAACTGACATCAGAATCGTGTCGTCCTGAATGTAAAAAGTAAGTAAAAATATATTTTACAAACTCGTATTTATTGTGGTATTTACAACAAAAAGAACAAAAGATGTTCTTCACAAGAAAATATAGAATTTGAGAAGAAAAAATTTTAAACTTTAAAGCTCAATAGAAATTTCGAACCTTACCAATTTCATATTTAACGATGATTATTACTTATATATTACCAATAAATGACTATATTGAAGAAAACAATAGCTACAAGTATATACGACAATATTAATTGAATACGCGGATTTTCTTGTTCACATTTATCATTATTCTGAGCGTATAATTCTAAGCTGTATAATAATTGTAAAAAACAATTTTAGAGTGTATTTTTCTAAAATAGATACACAAATATTTTATAGGTTAATGCATATATATTTTCTAAATTACATTTTAATTAAATATAATAAAATTGTTGTTAATAAGATTCACATTAAATATTTATCTATTGCATTCCAAAGTCACCTGAATGAATATTCTTTTCGAAAAATTGATCTCTACTTTGGTAAATCCAAAATCAAATTTTTAAATATACAATAGTAATATGATCAATATTTTAAAAATTAATTTCACGTTTACAAAACCATTTTAAGTGGAAAAGTAAAAGATGTTATACATTTTGATTTATTGAATATATAAATCTTTTTATGAAAATAAATGGAAATACAATATATAAGTATACTAATTCGCTTTTTAATTATAAGATTTTGTTAAAATGTTTTTGAAACAGAATAAAAAATTAGGATATAATTTGATGTTTAAAATGATGTTTACAAATGTATGAAAAACGCATAGAAGTTATAAAATATAATATAGGTAGTTATATGTCTGTGAAGTTTGAAACTAATATATTTTTATAGGAACAATTACGTCATTCGGAATTAAACACTACTCGATACAAAATAAGAATCTGTGATCATTGGACTGCTGAACACAATATAAATAAAGTGAACAGCGTGAAAAGAAATTTTGTATACATAATTAATTAATTATATTTTACTTATATAAGACTTAAATTAGTTTACTATTTCATTTAATATACTTCGACCGCACAAACTGTATTTAAAATTATTTGTAGACAAATTTATAATTATCGGTCAGACATAATTTAGTCCTCTTATAGTATGTATATACCTCATAATTTATATTTTAAAATGCCATTAACTGGTCCTATTAAAAGTGAATATTAAAACGAAATTCTTAGAAATAATTTTTTTAATTTTGCACTGAAAGAATTTCTTTTCACTTGTTAGCATAAAATAATAAATATATTCATGATATACACTGTATTGAAGATTTAAAAATATCATATACAATAATCAACATATAAATATAAATATAGAAACCAACATTATATTGTACTGGATCAAATCGATCAATTTTCCAAAATATATATGTAAATTTGAATTAATTGTGATATAAACAAATGTTAATATTTTATTGTAGAATATATATATACAGTTTCTAGAAATAATTTTAATATTTATGTATAAGCATTTCACGGAGTATGTAGTTAAAACGTAATTCAATGAGGTTAATTTTATTAATTAATAATGTCAAATGTGAGGTATCAATCTTGTCCCTGAAGGTCTGATATTTTCTTTCGTTCTAATCATGTAAACTTCGTTGAACCAATAAAACATCGACATCAAATATATGTTACATAAAGACTTGTATTCATCGCTGTTATAAATGTTATATAACTTTAATGACCACCATCTTGATTAAATCTTCAAATTATGTCAATAATTGTTGATTTCAAGCCATCTGAAAAACTATGAAGTCGAATTATTTGTATAAAATTATAAACAGTGGTGTAAAAGAAGTTAATTATATTATTAATTAACTAAACAATATGATTCGAATTTGTTGTTAATATAAATTTATAGAATATTACACGTTATTTGACATTGAAAATGATGTGCACTTTAAGTTAGATATATTATTGGGGTGTTCTTACATTTAATAAGTAGACTGTAAGCATTATTATTATACATAATTTAATTTATTAATTTAGAATTTTAAAGCTCTGTTAATATTTTTAATAAAACTATTTTATCGTTGTTTTCTAAGTCTAACATTAGGCACAACTATGTAATTATTAAACTTATTTAATGACCAACCAGAAAAAAAACTAATGACATTTTTTGATCAAAAATACTAATATATTATATACATTAAAAACAATACACTTTTGAATATTAAGCTTTATGTTGGAAATAAATAGTAACATGGCAACAGAAGTATAATTATAAGGAAAATATTACATTACTGTTTGCAAATTTTCTATATTCAAATAGTTCAAATGATGAATAAAAATTGACATTGAGATTAGTTAAACAAAACTTTTTATAGATGTAGACAAGATTAATGGAAAAATTGATACGAGGCCAATAATGTTTCGATGTAACAGCCAAAAACAGACAAAATCATACGTTTTAGTAACAATCAATTCTGATAATTCAATATAATGACTTTAAATAAACGTTAAATAAACGTAATTCACTAAAAGAGTTCATTACAGTTTTTAATATAATTTCTCACGACGAGTTTATTTAGAATTTTCTATTTAGATTTGTTTTAACTTTAATTTTTTGTTATTAACGATTATTTCACCGATAAGTATATATAAATGTACTTTTTATATTTGCATATATGTTTTTATTTTATTTGTATTGCAATTATTGACAATTATTTTAAACTACATGTACCTACTGAGATAGATGGGTGTGTCTTAATTTAGACAAAACTAATGGAACATACTAAATTAAATTTCAGAATATTGTAAATTTTATGCATTTTTTACCCTCTCTAGCTTCAACTTTAAAATATATAGAGTCGTACATGTGTTACTGCAAATTGTGGGTACGATTACCTATACGCAAATATGCAATGTTTCAATATTATAGTAATGCTAATATCCAAATATATAGTCTGCTTTA
The DNA here is from genome assembly GCA_036023295.1 of Invenusta paracnida. Classification (NCBI taxonomy): domain Eukaryota; kingdom Metazoa; phylum Platyhelminthes; order Proseriata; family Coelogynoporidae; genus Invenusta; species Invenusta paracnida. The sequence goes on along the minus strand of JAYRBW010076851.1, from coordinate 18,893 downwards.
TATTTATGTAGACTAAATACATAGCAAATAGTGTCATCCATTACTTTCCAGAATAAATTTATAGAGATTTTTCCATCACTTTATTTTCTTGTATACATATATTGAAATATCCTGTCTACAATATTACATTAATTTAATTACCTTAACCTTCTTATTATTATGTAAAATTGCAAATTTAATTGAATTTGTAAAGTCACGAGTGAATTTATTCATTCGATTTGCTTCGTATGTGTATAAATATGTATGTATGTATGACTGATATATGTACCTACATTATATATGCAAATACATTAATGAATTGATCAATACTAATATTTTTGACTTTACAAATATATATCGACAACACATTTGTTGCAGTTTGAGTTTTAGGCAAAAATTAATCATTATATAGGAATAAAAAATCTATTAAGCGTTATATTATTATAAAAAAAGCAAAATAAATAACTTAACGCTTATCCATTTTACAAATTTCAGTATTATTCCAAAATTGATTGAAAGTTTAAAAAATAATGTGAATTTTAGTCTATTATAGAAATACATTTTATTCTATTCACAGAAAATATTTCACAGAATAAAAAAAAATTAATATAATATACTAAAATCAGTATAGACAAAGTATAAAAAATTAATATAAATATAAATTAAATAGATAGACAAGAAGCATAAATAAAAGGATAGAAAGAAGGAATTACTCGATAATGTTTCCAACATATTAATATGAAGAAAGTCACATTTTAAAAATCTAGTCCAAGAACAACTGTGTCGAAAAAACAATAGAAATTGCCCTGAAAGTATATTATTAGCGTAAAAGACTCAGCTGCTAAGTAGAAACAAAACTCACCCATTTGCCATAAATAAGAAATTGGGGTCAAAGGCATTTAATTGTGACTTGTTTATCGTTAATGGACCAAGCAAAGACAATATTCATTATTGGATGCACAACCGTTTATTAATAATGACAACAAATGTGCGACGCAAAGTAATTAGAATATATGTAACTTAGTGTAATTTATGGAGATATGAGTATTGTACACATTTTCTGAGAATGGTATTGTGCTGCTTATCTCCTTTTTTATGTATAGACTTTGATTTTTGTGAAAATATATTGGGATAAGTGCATATTAATATGTAGGTATTCTGTAGATTATGCTTTACGAAACACAAATGTCATATTTAATTATTTCAATCAGTAGTACAACGTTCCTTATTCAAATTTAAAAGAATATATATACTAATACAATGACGTAAATAATTGATCATAAATACTTTATTATGTATCAAAATAACATTTATAATATATAATTGTGGTAATTGGTAAAGTTTCCTTCCTTTATTTAAAATGTTTAAAGTGCTTAAATTTCTTAATTTAAAATATGTAACTAATTTTTGCCGCAAACAATAGAATATTACAATTATCTGCATTATACGGAAAATCGAATGTTATCAAAATAAGTAAAGTATACAGAAATAATGACAAAATGTAATTATTCAGGCCTTCCTCTATTAGATATAATAAATTTATGATAATGCTATGATTAGAAACAAATAAGCACTTAACAGTGTTTAACAATGAAATGCAAACTAAAAAGTTTTCGAATTAAATAAACAAATATATATCAATTTGCAATTAATATGGAATTGTAACTTTTAATGTACGGTAGCAACTACTCGTGACATACCATAATTATTTTATATTATATGTATATACATATACGTATTTATTTTAACTGAAAGTGAACAATGATATTACTCTTATATTACAGGTGCATAATTCTAAAATTATGACAGATTTGTCTATAACAGTAACAGTCTACTCACATAAACTTATCCTTAAAACATAATCCAATTTTATGGAGAAATGATACTTCATTAAGGAATTAATAACTACAAAATATTGCCAGCCAGCATTTATCACTGTTCTCTATTCAATTATTCAAACGAGGAACCAGTATAACATGGCAGTAGTGTACCGATTTACCAGCAGGACTTACGACAATTTCATTGATGATCGCGTGATTAAAACAGATTTCAACAATTAATCATCTTCTAAAAAGCTAAAAGTTATTTTGTGAATTATAGCTTATTAATGGTCCCATTAATATTTACGAATGATTGGATAATTATAAAATAGTGTCAGAGTTAAATGATATTTTATTTTAAAGGAAACTAAACGCTGTTTATGCGTGTCTGGCTTTGTTTAAAAAATTCTATTTCATATTTTCAAATTTTATAGAGTCGTAAGTTGATTATTCTTTATTAATTATTGAATGCTTTAAACAAATGAAACATGCTTAGTAAAATTAAAAGTAAACTTAGTTTAGAAATATAGGAACAGTTTTTTCAAACGCGTCAGTAATTATATTGCTTAGTCTAAGGTAACACAAAAATATTTTTAACAATATATAATATACCTATAATGTTAAAACTACTGTTTCTGATATAATTGAATTGTTTCTCTCAACATAGACATCCTTTTCAATGTTATAAACCTAGTGATAGATAACAATTTATTATATTAGATAATGCTATTTATAAGATTTTTGTAAAAAATGAATAACTCAATTATTACACATAATTCCAGTAATATGATTACAAGAAATTCATACATGATTCCCTGGAAAACGATAAAAGATATTTTACAGAACTTCTTTTACTGAATATGAATAAGAGAGATATACCTAAAGCAGATACAATTTTAAGAATTCTGATTAATATGTATTAAGAAAATAGTACATAAACGCTATAATATGGAAAATATTGGCAAATATATTTTGTCTGCCTAAATATAATAGGATATTGATTTCAAATGCAATTTGTACAGATCTACTTAGATATTTTTTACACTATCAGTAACTCGCATACCAACACATACTAATATAACCTGATACATAAAAGAATATATTATAAATATATAAAGTAGCTTTCAGTACATTTAATTTAAGTCGTGTGCAGCAACTGAAAAGTGTAATAATTTTGATTGTATGTTACTATTGCGTACATAACTAATATATATAAAAAGTATATTAGCTGAAAAATTCTCTTACACACACCTACAAATATTCAGAGCAAAAGTATAACTAACTATGGCGTTCGAAAGTTTTGAGCTAGACGTGTAAAGGTAGTTTGTTTAATTTATATTATATTATGTTGTCAGTTATCCTGATGCTTTGATGGTATGTTTGTACGAAACGTTCAGTCAATATAAACGTACATTTTTAATCCTAATAAATGTACTTTTTCTTAATATATTGATTTTTTTCTATATTTTTCAAACCATAAAATTTAAGATATGCTTAGGTTTAATAATTTCTTTAAAATAATTAAATGTCTAATTATTTATTCATTATACTTTTTATACTGATTGATTTGTTTATTCATTAAAATGGATAGGTATGCATAAGTATTTCCAAATAGTCTTTTATCTAACAAAATCACCATACATGAATCTTTAAATTGTATTCATCCATTTCACAATTCAACCACAATGATTACTTACTTGTTGACAAACAGTCATGAACTCATTTATGTCGATCAACCCATCCCCATTGAGATCCAGTTTCTGAAACCAAAAATATTGTAAGCTTAATTTTTCTTATATTTTTTATATTAAACATACATGAAGCAGTACATTTTAAAAGTTGAACATTCAAAAAAATAACTTGAATGTAACCTTGGCGTTTCAAAAAGCCTTGTGTTTTGTACTCATTCAATATAATTTATAACAAATATTCTTAACCATGGAACCATTATATATGTAAAAGGCGTTTTTGTCATTTTGACTTTCAAATTGCAAAAATATCACCAAAAACATATTGTATTGAGTAAAAATTTGTTTCTTTTGATGGTGACAAAACATTATAACTTTAATTTAAATTTTTTTTCTCAGAATGCTTAATATACAGTTGATGCGTTTAATAGATATCTATCTGTCGTTGACAAAAATATACGTTTTATCAGCCTTAAATTACGATTAAGAAGTGGAATATCTCTTAAGTTAAATTCGAAGGATCGGATTAACCAAAACACGCTTAATCAATAAAAGTGAAAGTCCGCCGCCTGTATATAATTTCCACGATTGAAATTTTATATTTCTATTTATTATTTTGTAAGTCTACTATTTTTACAACATATACAAATTAAATGTTATGAACTATAAGTTTTGTTTTAAACATTGTTCAAATAGAAGTAACGACTTATGACTGCTATATTACAGTAATGTTATAGTATTATTATTTTACTTTTATAAGTTAATTTATAGTTCCGTTAACATTAGGTAAGTTAATACATATTAATTGATTATATTCTAAAGTTAATTGAAATAACTGCAGAACAAATTTTGTTGTGTGTTAATGTGTGAACTCCGCCTTGTCACCTTAAAGACACTATCCGCATGATCCTTCGGCGACCTATACTCTCCCAGAGATACCGTGTTCCTCCCGAGAAGATCGTAGATGGCGGTGACGATCGTTGTCATCTCAACGCGACTGATGACACCGTCTTGATTGGCGTCGTAGAGAGAGAACGCCCAAAGGAGTTTCTCCTCGCGAGTTCCGTGACAAAGAATTGCGAGACTTTCCACGAATTGCTGAAAGGAAGCACATCGCTTGCAATTTGTACGTTATTAAGATATATTTCCTTTTTAATTAAATAAATATACTGGATTGTTTGAAATAAACTGTAACACACATGGGTATCAAATTACTTTTAGTAGAATGGCAGCTTATATTCTGACTAACACTTAAATTGACTCTAATATTGTGGAGTGAGAAAAGGGAACCTTGATAGTATCATATTTTTGTTTACTTTTGCGCTTTTTACCATCATTAAATTTTGGTGTAAGATATAAAAATAGTTTCATACCAAGAATCAATCTAATCTAGTCATAATTATATCAGACATTATCGAGATTATAACAGTAATGTTTAAGTAAGTCTTGCAAGTAATATCCCGAAAGTAATTATCCAATTATTGTTGGTGTATAACAGTAAAACAGAGATTTAATTAATTACTGATTTAACGATGATTTTAACGTTATAATGAAATTAAAAAACGTTTGAATATAAAAGAATTAAAAATAGCGTGTTAAACTTTTCTCGCTCAGCTCTATGAAATTGCAAAGCACAATATAAATTTTTGAATAAGAAAATTAATGACATGATTACATTATTTATATCAAATCAAAATTAATATTTATAAAACGTAGCGCATGGCATAATAATAATAAAGTTTTAAATAGTGACATATACAAATGCATGTATACATAGATATGAAAACATAAAGATTTTTTTTTCATAAACTCTAATTATTGAATTATTAAACTGAGAAGTAATATTCTTACTTCAAATGTAAGGGAACCCGTTTTTTCCCGGTCAAAACTGGAGAAAATATAATGTGCGTAAGAATTAGAATCTGAAATAAGGTAAGAAAGAAATAATAAAAGCTGTAGAAAAAACGTGATTTTTCGATAAATGGTATAATAAAGCTTTATTACTTATAAAAGTAGTAACTATTACAAAATGCATGTCTAATTAAATATTGAATCGGTTAATAGTTAATTCTGACTTAAAATCTACCTGCAATATTCTTAAAAGATGACATAACTTAAAATTTAACTTAAACATATAAAAGTTAAATTATTTTAATATTTTAATCACTTTAAACTTAAAAAATTATTAAAACAATTTGTAATATTTAGCTTAAACCTTAATGTTAAATGATAACATTTCAGATTTTAGCTATAGGTAGTAACTTAATTATTTCGATATTTGAAAAAAATAAACCTTCAATTTTCTTATTCTAAATAAAATTCCTAATATATAACGAAGTGGAGTTCATGCCCCACTGAGCATGCAAGCACCTCTTCATCTTAATCTGACGACAATCCAGAACATTTTAAAATGCCAGTATAGCTTTAGGCCAGAGCCAGTTGTATGTGCAGGGAACTGAAAGTTACAATGTCACTGAAGATATTAAAAATCAATATATTTACATATAAATATATATTATAAATGTATAATAAATATATTTTAACATATTCATCCGGTGGAATTTATTTAAGATTTGTATGGTCTCCAAAGAAGCTATGCTGTGTGTACAGACTATAGTAATAAGGAATAAAATATTTGTAACGAAATGTTGCCATATATAAGATACAAGGTTTAAATAAGTACCATTTTCCAAAAAACAACAATATATGTAGATTTGTATTTTAATATCTCAGTGAAAAGTTTTAGTCTTCATTGAATTTATCTATCAACGTCACACAAATATATTTGTTATTAATGTATGCAAAAATATGCAATTTTTCTATATTGATATCTAACTGCTTCAGATTTAGTACCTTAATTTATAATTTTATTTAGTTCAGTGCTTAATAAAAACTGAACATTAAGTTTGCTATATTTAAATTTGATAATTTTACGGAATAATGTATGTTGTTAACTTGCTACGGGTTTAAATGTTTAAAAGTCTAGTAAGTTTTAAAATTTTATTAATGTAAATAAAAATATTTAATAATAGCCTATATGAAAAGATTTTAAAAATAGCTTCTGCTTTATTAAATATTCATTTGGTTCTATAAAAAGTATATTGTTTTAAAAATATATTGTTAATATTATTCATAATCGTTTTTTTATATCTAGAGCATTAATAAAAATTTCATAGTCAATAGATGATGCCCACTGGTGATGTATCTTTAATTTACATGTACATATATGTAATTTACATAAATTACTAATACTGAATTTATCAAAATATATACATGAAGCACTATATGCTTAGGAATAGAATTATTAGTGTTACTACAATTATAGAATTAATAATGGTATTTACCTCCTTGTGGAAAAAATTGTGCGTATATCTGTTTAAATGCTTCTTCATTAACAATTCCTGTGGGACAATCCTGAAATGAAACACATAGTTATGAATGTATTAAAAAAAGTTTTATGACAAAAACAAAATGTGAACATGTTTATTATTATTATCATGTTATCACATTTATTGTTATTAGTATGTAAATATAAATCATAATATTTCGTCGAAATGTGAAACATGTCAGTCTTAAGCTTACAAATAATTGGCTAAACAGGTATAATTATTATTATATTTATAGATATTTAATAAATATCTACAAAATAGATAACGTTTTTACTAAGGTCTATTAATGCTTTATTTTAATTTATTTTATGAAAAGTAATGTTATCCGTCAATCCGACATGGTCTTATAACACACACATACACACACCCACACATATGTTAAACATTAATAATAGGTAGTTAATAATTTAGATGTATTAAAACAAATTACTATTAAACCAAACTATTTGACATAAAAGTATCCACTTTATCGATCGCACATGTACATATATGAAAAGCCTCCGGGGAACCATCATATTTCGTAACTTGCTAAATATGTACATAATATATTCTTATAGGGGAAAATATAATTTTATAAGAGAACATAAAATTCTTCCGACAGATACCACACTATTGATAATTTCCGATCACTCTCAACTTGCCTGGTGAAGAGGACTCAACCAATTAGTGATGTTAGCAAATCGTTCAAGTTGACAGATTCTGTAATTTAATAAGATCTGTTTAATTTAATTTGTTAGCGAAATCCGGATGCAGTATCATCGGCATGAATTCTATTGATTGCGATTAGCAAATGAACGTTTTACTTGTTATTTTGTTGCTGGTATTTGCGACCACCACATTATGCTGACATACGCATTTATGCGAGATAAAAGCATTATTCCGAAATGTCCTATTTACCCTGAACTAAAAAAGCTTTTCTTCCTCCTTTTTCAATAAAAGTCAGTTATTCTCTGAGTATAATTAGGTTCAAATGGACATTCAGCTAAAATATACACAAATATATCGTCATCACCTGTTTGAATCCGCGGTACATTATTTTGAGTTCTTTTTTAGAGAATTTTGTCTTGCGGCTAAGATCGTCAATTGCCATCGGCTTATAACGGATAACATTCAAGTCGATATCTTCGAGGTCTGTATCTGCAAGAGAAGATGGAAGTAAAATGAAAGATGGAACTAAAATTGTGGCAAACTATGAAAGATAAACATTTAATCCATTATAAGGGGATATTTTGAGTTTGTCAAGTCAAGCCTCAATATGGCAACGAGAGTAAAGGAAGGATAAGGAACGAATTCTGTTTTCTGTCTGAAAACATCTTGAGTGCCGAATCGATTAAAGAAATTCAGACACTTAAAAAAGTGGGTTTTCTCATAATGAACCCGTAGGTATGATTTTAGTGTTAATGCTTGAAATAAAAAAATATATCACGCTGCCGGAGTGAGCGATTATTTAAGCGTATATATTGTTTAATATATATATTACATTAACTTCCTTATGTGAGGAATAATGTGAACCATTACTATGGTTATCTCATTACACGGAAAATTTGCTCGACATAAAGCATTTTTGTAAAAATTATAAAACATTATTTTTAAATTATTTTTAAAAATATATTTGATACGAGTTTACTTAAATGGTGAAATACATTTTTAAATAACTATTTTGGAATATTTGAACATTAAGCAAAATTTAACAAAAAATAGTTTATTAATAAAATTACACTTCCGCTGCAAAATATATAAATTGCAGAAAAATAGATTCAATTTTATAAATTACATGTATTTAAAGTCATTCCAAATGCCTTAATATTTTAAAAGTTTACTTAAGTATAATTTTCCCTAAAATAACTAGCATTCATGAATCTATATATTTGTAATGCTATTGCACTAACTTTCAGATATTATTTTAATAATAAATATAATTTTAAATAAATGAAACAAGCATTCAATAAACAGACAATATATTATATTTCATTATAATTAATTCAAAATAATCATCTTATTAAAAGACATCAATATATTTAAACTTTTACATTATATATAATAAATATGTTAGTTGTACTCTTATGTACATAAATATACCTAAACAATTATTATATGAAACGAAACTTTAATTAAATGATTTCAGATTAAACTTACTCCTAACTTTTGATATTCACTTTGTATAATTTTAAATATAATAGCATAACATTTAGGCTATATTCATTTTATTTATGACATTTATATAAACGTCTTACTTGTTTTATTTACAAACAAATATATGTAGCTATACATATTTATAATTGTATTTAGATATATTTAAAGGTTCAAAAACAAAAAAAAACAAAAAAAACAATTTTAACTAAAAAATTTGTCACGTCTAGAATATATGACTATTTTTGGAATAAATTTAATTAATACAAATTATATTTTTTATGTCGGATAGACTATATATATTATAAACATATATAATTATAGATTTAAATGAAAAGAATCATTTGCAATATTTTAAGAAGTTCGCATAAAATACGGAAGAAAATATATTCAACGAATGTTTAATTAATTTGATTCAAGAATTTGAGGGAAATGAAAATGTATTGGGAACATTTTTTTAAGGTATTATAATTATGGATTGTATTTTTTACATTCAAATTTCAGCAAATTGTCTTATTAAACATATTTACCGAAAAATAAAAATATATATAACATTTAATTTTCAATATATTTTAGCCAAAATTATTGGAAATATACTTATTACTTAGAAATGACTTGAAAATATATTAGAAAATGCAGATTTTCATAAACTAATTTAAAATAATCAATTTATTAACTGTTTCAAAAATATATATTGTGAAGTCGGGTTTTTATATATTATAATAATAAAAACAAAAAATAATAGTATTTATTTTTTTACTTTAATGATAAAAAGCAATTACAATAACATGTAAAGAAAATTAGGCAATAGGTCAAGGGAAACAGAGCATCTATCAATGTCACTGATTTGAATAATACAACCCGTATTTTGCGGATTTATTTTAAATTATTTCGAATTATATTCAAATAAATTTGTGAAATTAGTCATCTGTAAAATAATAGTTTCCGAGATACCCAACTCCAAACAAATTTGTTAGACCAAAGCAGTTAAATACTATAAAAATATTGAAATAATACATTTATTTTATTTTACTTTATTGAATTACACTTAATTAACTATACAAAAATATTTAAACTATATATTCAACATTTAAAATAAAAAGTTAAAGATAAGAACAGAGCAACTTACTATCTCCGAATTCTGGTAGCTCCATTAAAACCAGTTTGAAATTAAAATGACGATGTAGAGAAGTTAACTATGTACTATGTAGGTATTACTGTTGGCATTGATAGTTCTATTTGAATAGTAGGAAAAGGAAACAAAATTCATTTCTATTCATTACTGCACAGTGCGTTTTGTATGATGATTAAATCATTATTTATAAATTACAGAGTGTATACCTACTGTATATTATTCTATTGTGAATAACATATTTTATATACACAGTATTATAGCTAGATTAAATCTGTATGGCCTGGATTGAGGGAATACACTGTAGAGGAAATAGCTTATATGTAATAACTACGTATTAAAAGCGTCAGACTATATTGGCGCCCACTTCAATTAATAGCTAGGTATGCCTACATATGTATATGAGGACACAAAAAACATCACGCAATAAACTGACTCGTATATGAATATAGAATTTCGACCTTAGTGCTTTTGGTCAGAGTCTGGTCTTATAACCTATCTACTGTTACGAAATATAAACTTTGTAGACATTTGATTTTTAATTTAGATTCAACATTTAACTGCATTTCTATTCAATACATAAAAACGTTCAGTCTTTAAATTTTATAAAAGTAACTATATTATTTTACTAGACATGCGTTTTTGTTTATATAACAATGCACTTTATTTTTATTTATTTTTATAAATTATATTAGGATCTAAATAGCATTAGAAATAACTTCAATGCTTCTTACCATGTAGAAATCGAAATTACCTCACATGGCCTATACCTAGAAGTGACATCTGTAAGTCTTATATTACCGTGTCAAAAGAAAAATTATAATATCTATGAAACATAACAAATGTGCATTCTCAATGTTGACTTGTGTGCCCAATTTTTGGTAAATATATACAAACCATGTATCAATTAAAGGATTTAATTATTTATTTAAATAATGCGAAAGTATCGTGTTGCCATTATATGATCCGATAATAAAAATATAGCTAATGTAATTCCTAAATATAACCAAATAACTACAAAATGTGATCTCGACTCTATAATACATTATACTAATTTTGATAATTCAAAAATGTATATTTTTCATAAATATTTACACTTTATTTTTTTATTTTTTAATTGAAATCAAATTAAACAATAGTTTACAATTTTATTATATACATATCTTAATACTTATATAATTGTTTTAAGTATGCAAATAATTAGATATTACATTAAAAAATTTAAATACTGACATTGTATGAATATATTCTAAAGATTATTTACCATTTTCGTTACCACGATGCTTCAATTTGGTGTACTAAGAATACATAAATCATTTTTTTATATTAAATTTTATGTATGTTGTAGTAATAATGTATATTGTAGTAAAGGAACATTTTAGACCTTATACTTTATGATAAGTATACGCACGTTAAAACAAATATTTCGAATTAAAAACAAGTTTTATACATACATGGAAATTACTTTATTATTATTATACATGATTAATTAAGCATTAAATTCTAATGGTACGTATACAACATTTTTCAAACAATTATTAATAAAGATGGATTTGTATTTATAAGATGAATATATATATAAATAATATTACAACGGAAATTTTAAATATGAGGGAAACACCAAACATGATGTGAAAAATTTATTTCTAAATCAATTATTATTATCAACTTATTCATATTTCTGTGTACTCGCTGATGTAGATCGGAGTGAAAATGATTTTGAAATACACATTCGTGACGTTATTGGTGTGTTTCTTCCTATTTAAATTACCAATTAGGGACTATTGACATTTTTTAATGAAGGTAAATAGTTACTGAAATTAATATTAAAATGTAACAAAATGAATATGCATCTACAATTATTTACATAAGGATAATGAATTATCACAAGTAGGTATTAGAATATGCAACAGTTGATTTGTAAGAAGTAAACTAACAAAATTGTAGTCAATAGGTTTTCAAAATTATAAAATTAATTAAAATCATTCAACTATTCTTTAGTAACATATATTATATCGTATTTAAATGCAATATTTAAGCCTACATTTTTTATGAGACACCTATGACTGCACTTCTGAATATACTTCCGTTATATTTTTATAATGTTATAATGTTACTGTTATATTTTACGATTGTGAATCATAGTCACAGAAGGTGGATATAATTAAGTTAATAGAATAATTCCACATAATAACTGCAAAACTCTTTTAATCTGAAATCTTGAAAATTAAATTTCAAAATATCTTTGTTATATATTTCTAGCATTATAAAATATATTTTGATAATACATTAATATATTCTGCAAAATACCAGTTATAATCTTTATAATTATTATATTATACATGGAATGATATATTTTTTACTTCAAGCTTTTTAATGCATATCAGCATACCACTATAATATTGTATTTATCAAATAAACTGTTTATTATATTTTACTCTTACTCTTAATTATTTTAATATTGTCACAATGCTCTCCATTGTTTTATTTTATTTTATTAGACTTTTGGAATTCTCTTAAACAAATTTTACAATAAATTAAGCACTACATTTTGGTCCGGATGCATAAAACGGTATTTCCTAACGTAAAACATATTTTATACACCTACATATACATACATTATTTATAATATTGAACATTTAAATTTAAATTAATTTAAGTTTTAATAATATCTAATACAATTTATTGTGCACATAATTTATGTTTTAAATTATATTAATTACAATCGAAAAACTTATTTCAGAATAGAAATGCAGGTATATATTGCATCTATTATTTCAGCACATATATAACTTCTAATAATATTGAAAAATTTGTATATATACACATACATACAAAATACCAGCCATGCAACATTTATACAAATAATATACAATATCCAAATCCAAATCCAAAAAAACATATATAATCACAAACTATAAATTTGTTGCACAATTGGTTTAAAATACGGTCGTGTGACATTTCGGTATATTTACACCATGTTATTATTATTGGTGATCCTATTGAATGTCCCGTCCCTTGCTTGATTTGAATGTCATTTATGACAAGTGACTTTTCTGTAGAAATATATATATAGTCTAAAAGTTTACGCTATCATAAAGTACAAATATATACAGGACATTAACCCAAACACATATATAATGAACAATATTGTATATTCGTAAAAAAATACAAGTAATGCAACAATTATGCGAAGATATATAATATATATATATATCCAAATCTACAGTTCACAAAAGAATATACTCAAGTGTTGAATTTCTGTTAATATAAGTACCTAAATAGATCATTTATCCTCGTAAAACTCAAGGAACGTTAAAGAATAGTTATTTACAACTTTTATCTTATATTTGAAACATATAGCTTGAAATAGCTATTATTGACATTATGTTAGAAATACCTATATGAAAATTATTACCTATAATAAATATGATTACAGGAGTTGATTTTCAATTCGACAATTTACATGCCTATAACTACATGTTGAACTCTTATTTTCTCTTGAGAAATTTGACAAGCTTTTTATATAACTGATGAAATATGGGGATGTACAACAATAACTGTGTTAAAGAGAAGTGTAAATTAAAGTAACTAGTATTTTTCTCAAGATTTATTAATATACATATTATATTGTCACTTACCCCGACTTGAATTATTTTTTGTCACCAAACTTTTCACGATCATCAACATGGTTGATTTTTAAAGGGCCAACTACGATGTAGGACAAACTATCTGACAGAAGTACCTACTGAGCACAGGAGCACAGCCGAAATAAAGAAGCAGAATATTTCATTATCTCGAGATCAAAAATAGTGTCAGATTATATGATCACGAACTTAGACACTCATGCTGGCGCGCACAGCTCTTTGTATGCAGAGGCTTCCTATATTGTACTATAATAATAAAATTGGAGCCGCGCAACAGCTTACAAAATTGATTTTAAGGTATTTTCTTACAACTAATATATTGCTACGTTATGCCAATCAGTCAGGCCTGCAGTAGATTATTTTCTGTCTGGTTGGCATGTCACTTAAACTTTCAATGTCATGTGAAAGATAATTGATCCCAATCAATTGAATCCGCCAATGTTTTGGAGTATTCTCTCTTCTTCCCCCTCAATCATCCCCCCCCCTTCCCCCCGCCCAATAGATTATTATTATAACAATTTCCTCTCTTCTCCTCACATTACTCCACACCATTTTTCTTCTCGTTAGGATCTAGGAAGGAGGAAACCCATTCTCTTCAGGACTCTCCCCCTTACACGGCTACTAAAAAGAGCACAATATAATAGAATAACAGAATATTACAGGCAGTGCTTGTTGAGGCTATAGTCTGTCACCCATTTTAGATTGGCCACTCAGCAAGTGGAGAATTCATGAAAACTGTTAGACTGTTATGCATTTCTATGGTATATAATGCTGGTCAATCCTGGGGTTGTTTCAGTAGCATTAGAGAGGGAGGTACATGCATGGCACCCATCCATGGATGAATAAAGGAGTTCGGTAGACGTATGGAGAAGATATTCGCCGAGGGAAGTTTTCCGAAAGGACGATCCATTGTTAGCCATGCAGACTCGGTTAGAGATTAATAGTGATCTGATTTTAGCCGAAGACAGAGAGATTTTTCTTGGTTTGTAAATGAATTAGTGTGGTAACAACCTTCGTCTCAAGTTGTTTTGTTTAAGATCCGTCTTCTGTCTGCCATATCTTCAGATGGCATTATTTATTTATTTTTGCCATTCCCTCTCCTCTCCTCTCCTATACATAATATTAGATATTTATTCATGTATATGCCAACACTATTTAGCTGACGAAAAATGTATTAAAATGTCACAGTAAATCGATATATATTTTTATAGTAATATTTAAACTGTATTTATTAGTTTTTAAACTTTGATCAATACATTTGTTGCCTTACTTTTTAGTAATATACCGTGTATGTTTATGATAAAATTTTCTGCAATATTTGAATTAGATTGTTCTATCTTTATTACATTTTTTTTCTGCTATTGTCAGTATACTACTATTTCTTTCACTATATAGTGAACTTATTATTCTAAATTCTGAAAATAATTTTCTTGTAAGATTCTGATACAATGGTTCAAATATTCGCTTATTATATTCTCTCTATATATATGATTATTATCGAACGAATTATTTCACAAATACACACATTTCTTAAATATCCTTCTTTATAATTTATGACTATAATGACTGAATACATATATGTATACATATATGCCATTTTAAAAGCATAATTTTGTTATTATATTTGCGAGTTTGTTCACATAGGTCTATTAATTAATGAATACAATTATCGATTCATTATTAAATATTTATTTCAATAATGATTGTAAAATATTGTTTTGATTATGCAAAATAATGTACATATAACATTATATATATATGTACAACATACCTAATGTAAAGAAAGTAATATAATATTTCAATACTGTTTGTTGTTTAATTCACATAAGTCAAATAATAACACATAACATAATAATAATTCACATCAACCAATACATTGACGCTATTGTAGCACAATATTTAAATATGTAGTTAATACCTATTTTTGTCCAGCATTGTTTTCATACCTCATTGCATATATAGAATAAGAGTTTCTCATCACAAGTGCAGAAATTAATGAACTCCCTGTAGAATTAGCCATCTAAAATAATTAACTGACCGATGTATTTAAAATAGAGACATTTACGTTGTCTTTTTATCTCTGTATGTGTATACAGATACATTTTAAGGAAATATATATATATAATTATCATTAAAATTGAATTATTTTAATATAAACTAAATATTTATTAAATGCACAAAGAAATGGCAACCCTTATGTTTGTATGAATTGTTATGTTCTTCTTGTGTTATGTGATATTGATTTCGATAAATAATTTTTTTAGTGAGTTTTGCTGAATTTATCTGAAATAACTGTTTGTTTTTTAGACTTCATAGGAGTTATATATAAATTGATTCATATTTATATAAATAACAAAATAAACATTTGCATATATTGAATATAGTGCATAATAAACAGAAAAAACTTAAAAACAATTTCTACGCAGAAATACATATATATTTTTACATTAAAAATAATAATAACAAATCTAATTATTTTGTTCATTTTATCTTTTATTGATAAAAAAATATTGTGCAGCTAACAAAAGACACATTTTATCAGTTTATGAGCATTTGCGATTAAGAAAATAAGTTCAAATTATTTAAGAATTGCATAAAAATACTCGTAACACTATTTAATCATTTATATTTTTCTTTCTAAATGTAAAGTTAAATAAACGTCAAATACTAATTCGTTTTATTATAAACGACTTCAGACGAATAATTTGTAAACAACTTTTTTTGTCAGCTCAGTAATAGCCTCGTTAAATACTTTGAATACATATAGGTCAAATATTTAATTTCAAAATTATATGTATATCCTCTTTTCAGTTGATCTGTTCCTAAACATTAATATTGGGAACAGTTACCTATATCTGTACATCTGTATTATAAATAAAACCTTTCTTTGTATTCCTTAAAATACACATTGATTAGTTATTCTATTGTTCCATATAATTCATAAAATAACTCTTTCCTAAATTATAAAAAAATTATAAATTGCAATCAATAAATTATTTAACATTCTCTTTTGTTCTAATGAAGTCAGCATTATTATTATATTCATGCGATATAAAACATTAATATACTCAAATTTTTAATAATCTGTTTTGTTTCTCATAGACATAAATTACAAATTCACCGTTTTCACATATAACGAAGGTGCTGTATCGAGATATTATATAATACATATAATAATATATTTCTGGCAATTACCATTATACCTGGAGTATTTCGTGTTAACTATATTTCGTAAAACTATATACATATAGCGGCTCGTTGCAGTTGGCATGTATTAGAATTATATGCATGAGTATAGTCACAATGACTCATCTTCTTTCGCCTATATTAGCATTTGGTTACCGATTTTTCAAAATATCGCCGATTTTCAAAAAAATACCGATTTTCAAATATTTGCCGGAAATTTGAAAATTAGCTATATTAAAGTATATCATATATTCTCTCAGATATAAAAATATATAAGACATTCCTTGATTCAGTTAGTAGATAATCCAATATAAAATTTATTACCGCTTTTCAAAATATCAACGATTTTTTTAAATAACACTGAAAAGATATTTTATCATATAAAACACTTAGGTATATCAAAGTATGAATGTCAATAATATTATATGTAAGTCAAAAGTTCCTAAACAGTACAATGCCTATTCTGATTCCAAAAAATGAAGTTAACATACATTATATTGGTTTATTTTATTTATCATATTACATTAATTATTACTATTCACAATAATCAGCTTATTTATTAGGAGCAGACATAGATAAGGAATGAGATAAGGTTTGTAATGTAAATTTATTCAACAGGTTGTAGTTTTGTACTTTATAGTACTATAGTTAAAATGTTTTCTGAAAATTAAAGTAAAATATATAATGCTACAAAATATATGTAGCATGGACATTACTTATAATTTATCATATAAGTATGTCAATAAAACTTGTAAATTATAAAAAAATTAAATTTTTAAAAATTATTTAAAAAATTATTAAAAAATTATTTAAAAAATTTTAAAACCATAAAACGCAATTTACTCCTAATTTCAAAATACGCGAAAATGATACAGAAACTTTTCCGGTAATTATTTACCGTTAATACTTTGAAAAATTGGCGACAAATATTCTCTTATATACTTTATAAAATAACATTTGTATACATTTGTGTAGCACTTATACTATTAAAATTAACAGTATGAAATATATTACTTTTCTTAAATATTTGTCTAAATTTTGCAAAAATATACCTTTTATCCGTGACCTTTATATTTTAGCAAAAAATACAATTTACTAATTTAAAAATAACTGTTTAATTATGACATGTGTATAATGAACAATAATATGCACAATTTGTTTATCCAGAATCCCTATTACTAAAAAAAAATTATAATAATTACCCCTCGTTTACTTTTATAGGTCGATATAGGTGGGTGGAATAAAGAAGGCGGAAGTTTCCTTTTTAAAAGGAAAATTTGACTTAGACAAGAAAGAGTATATTGCCACCTTCAATTCCTGACAAAAGCGTCGTGCGGAACATCCCAGAAGAGGTGCTGGTAATTAAACGACCCAAAGACATTTCTTCTGCGAAAGCGCACACTTTTTTTCAGTGAAAGTGACCTTCATGGCTGCTTTACATACTTTTTAGAAATTAATTAACGTTTCAATAGAGCTTAAAACGTTTATATTAATATAATATAGTTGACAGTGTATATATACATCATTTATTCAAACTTTTAATGATATTGAGACTTTTACATATATAGTTTTCTGCATACTAACACATAATTTTGCTTTAAGCATTGCAAAAATTTTATTTTATATGTACACTATATTTGTATACTGGAATTATTCTATTTTTATAACATATTTCATTTGCAAACAGATAAATAATAAGGATATATACTAATATGTATATAATGAATGCAGTAAACATATATGTATTCGTAGGAATTTATAAGTTTATGCTATGTGTGGAGATGATTGTTACTCACTATTATAATAATACTAATACAATTATTATTAGCCAAAAATTGCATAAATTGTGTTAGCTCATATCATAAAAGAATTGAAATAAGCGTAAAATGTGTTAGCTCTTTAAAAATATATTTGACTTGAGC
>JAYRBW010076840.1:0-24709 GCA_036023295.1 Invenusta paracnida | reverse complement strand
GTTCGTCTAGTACGTTGCGTTGGGGGTCGTCTGGGGCATTCCGATAGACTGAGACGCATAGCGTGGTGTCGTCGATGTGTAAGAGGAGGCATGTACTTGGTGTAGTGTTTGAATTTTGAATTTTGATTTTCTGAATTGTTAAATTGGAATGTAATATATCATATAATAAAGGCTGTTGTGATTTGTTATATGAAGTACATTTATACTAATGATATTAGTTTACACATTAATTTACACAACAGAAAATTGATAATTAAATCATTTAAAGAAAAAATGCCTCAATGATTAATATATCTATTTTGAAGATGATGAATTAAATAAGTTTAAAAGAAATATATTTCAATAGTACGTAATTAATATTAGTTAACAATGTTGGATTTTCAATTCCTTCTTTTTCAACTAAACAATACATTAAATGACCAAGTAATGCAGTAACCAAGTTTCCTTAAGAAGTTAGTGTTATAATAAAACATGTAAATTAGTTTTAACAATGTTTATTGAGGTATATAAGTTTTTTCTTAAATTTTCAAAATTTTTATATAGGCTTATTTTAAATAGGCTACGGTTGGATGCCAGTTTTATGTGTTACATTACAATAAAACAACTATTTGGGGAAATATACGCTGATTTATTTGCTATTTATTGAAACCTGCGAAAATTCACAAAAGTGATAAATCGAAGTGATTTAAGAATTCAAAGTATATTTATAGAAAATCAATCATTCCAAGAAGTCTATTTTCCACACTCATTCGAGACTCCTATGTTGAAAACTTTTACACCAGGGACTATTAAAACATGTTTTAACAGCTTCTGATTTTCCCTCTTCTATAATTAACGTTTACCTTCTCTTTTCAAGAATCTTTATGACACGATATTTACATGTAAATATTCATTATTTTACGGTTTATATACATACATACATATATATAAAGTATATTTAACAAAATAGTGCAAGATTTCATTAAAATAAAAATTTTACATCACATATTTTACAATTTAAATGACATTTCTAATTGAAAGGAATATTTTGAAATATATAAATAGAAAAAAAGGATTATAACCGACTAGTCTTCAGACTTTAAGTTCGTTTTTAAACTAATTTAAATCCCACGCCGCAATTATCCCTTACGATAGAAAGTGCTGCACATATGTGCATAGTTTTAATTAACCACTTGTCACGGGAAATGATGAATGAGGCTGCCAAGAGGCCTTTTTGTTGTCTCATAACTCGTGAAGTCGACTGAAAGGACGTATATTTTGCTATAATAAATAACAAGTATTCGTCTCAATAGCATTTTGAATTCCACACTTTAACCAAAGTGTTGTCTGATTCTATAAAGAAAATGAAATAATCAAACGTATATCCACTAATATGGATAAGTAATGAATATTGAACATATTATATCGAATATTATATATGTACCTATTTGTACTAATATGACTTTTATTTAAGATATTAAAAAACGGTAAAAATAGTTCTTTCGTTATAAACGTCATCTACATATAATATACCTACAGTTTTAATATTACATTTAATATAAGCATGGGCCAGATTGAAGAAATATAAAATAAACAAGATTATAAATTACTAGATATTAAGTAATAAAATCACAAATAATACATAAATTTGTAATCAATATAAAAATACTTTTTTAGATAAATTAATTTCTTCTTAATTCGATTTAAAACGTTATCTTTTTTACAGAATGCATTCATATTATCCGTGCTTTAATTGTCCTATTTAATATAAATAAATCTAATTATGATTCAGCTCATTTTATAATTATACTGAGATGATGTAAAAACCATTAATCGAGTATAGTTATTCATTTAAAATATTTTAAAACTGCAATCTGCACAATTCTTTCGAAAATATAGAAATATTCTTTTTTATGTCAAATTCACCTTTCAGTATTTCTCAGGCTGTTGTGTGCATTTAAATTCAAAATAAATTTATTTTTATTCTGCCAAAACTTTCTGCTTTTAACGACGGTATTACAATCTCGAAAAATTAAAACATCATTTTAGAGTATAACATAATGCATTACTTTAATAGTACACTTTTAGTCATAATAATGCTGTATCTGTGACAAATTAAAATCAAAAATAGTTTCTTAAAAGATATAAATTGTAATTTTTCTCAGTCAAATAAGCATGTTGTAATAATATAATTAAAAAAAAACCTGTTATAAATATAATTCAATCATAAGGTATGCTTAAATGCTATTCAAAAACAATGCCTACGACAGACTAGACGCTCAAAGATCTAACTAAACGTCGGTTTCATGATTCTCTACAACATTTTTCCCAAAATTATTGATTCTACTCATCCGATTCACTCTATCTTACCCCAGTCAGTGCCACCAGTAATCGTATCCTTATCCCGTTCTGTAAAACACACTGCCGCTCTCGATCTTTATTTATTTACCAATTTATTCATTATAACAGCTTCATGCATTCGTGGCACTTCTCTCTTTGTATATTTTTTCTATTTATCCAATATTAATTATAATCATTGTGCCGTTTTCCATTTGTGCTGTGCATAATAAACTATTTTTATTATTATTATATATATTGTAATCGATATTATACTTATATCTATATTTTTGTGTTTTCGAGATAATAATTTCAAACGATCTATAAAGAAATGGCATTACAAAGTTCATATATATTATATATTATGATTTAATGCCATCCATATCCATATACGTCTTGAATTAATAGCGATAGGTATAAATACTACATGTATATATGTATGTAGGTGGGTTATTTTCTTAATTTAAATTAAATTAATCGATTGATAATAATAATATTAACTAAAATACTAATTTATAAGAAATTTATAGATATTCTTTTAATTTGTTATAAATATATACACAGTACTAAATAAACGAAATTGTTGACCATATTCTTCAAGACATGAGATATCATAATATTCATATATTAAACACATTTTTAAAATATATTTCTGAGTGGTTTATTATTTAGAAAATATGTTTAATATATATATACGAGTATATAAACATATATTATTTAATTCAAACTGTTATTTGAAATACATAGCACTGTTTGGTTAGTCCTTTCAAGTAGTAAACTATAAGTTCTATAAAAGTAGCGCTTATAAATTGTCCATATCTTCGAACTTCTTATTTTATTATCCTTACCTTAAGTTCTATGTATATAATTTAAAAAGTTGTATTGAGGATAATTACCTAAGTTCACTCATCCTAAATCAATACATACAATTTGAATGTAAAATCCGCTCAAATGGAATATTAATATTTTTGACTATATATATATAAATGAAGTATCAAAACTCTTTAGAAACTAATGCCGTTATAAGATACATAGTGTATATTTAGAAACCTAAACCATCTTTATTAAATTCAATTTATGTGAAAAAATCAAACAGTCATCCCTATAATGAGGAATATAGGTATAAAATATGGACCAGTGATTTACATAAATTGGGTAAAAAATCAGATTTCATTTTTTTTAATACTTCGCTCGTTAATGATAAACCTTTAAATAGAAATCTATGAAAAGATAGATGGCAGTAATGATTTTCAACCGGTAGAGATTTATAGACATCCCTGTAGTCTTCATTTCATACGGAATATTCAATTATCTCGAACGAAATTCTCGTGTATAATAGGAGATCCTAGTCGACGATAAAGCATTCAGAGGGAGGATCTCTTATAGCATTCAGCTTCTCCGCGATCTCGCTCTCTCTCTATATCTTCTACTTTCTGATCCCCTTCAAGAACAGTTAAAAGCCGGGAGAGGGCAAGCAAACATGCAAGAATCATTGAAATTTGAAATTATTACACACCCCAAATGCTACGTCGTATATAAATTTTTCCCCTTCTTTCCCACAATCGATGATAAAGTAATAAGAGTGTGAAATATACGGACCCCAGGTGACTAACATGATGACTTACCGCGAGTTTCAAACGAGTATATTGGAAATAGAGGAGACTGCAGTCATTTTATGGTACCATGTCAGCTTGTTCTATTGATATTTAAATTGTCTCCCTTGTTTTGTTTGCTGAAAAATGAGACTGAGAAACGCGGAAATAAAGAAATTGGCATGCCGTGTTTTGGATCTCAGGAGTGTAAACTTTTCATGTCAATATTGGCAGTGTTAATATTCTGGGGCCAAATATTTATCCTTACAATTATTTTTATTGTTATACATTTCCTAACTTGAATTGAATTAATTACATCGTTTTTATGAATCGTAATGAATGAGTCACTACCTAGCGTGAATGAAATTTATACCTATTTGAGACAAGTTGGGTGACATGTTTTTATTCCCATTTAAGACTATATATAAAGTGTCTTCTCTAAAATATAAGTTATTATAATTATAATTATAAATGCCAATGCCAATGCCAATGCAAATGTAAATACATTTAAAGTTTTAAAATTTAAAGAGAAACAATGATTGCATAACATGTAAAAGCAATAGTAATTCAGTTTACTTATATATCGGAAGTGCTTCTTTATCTGACAATAGTAAAAGTAGGTGAAATGTCAATATATTCAACTGAACCTGTATTAAGATAAATTTAGATGAAAACAATAAATAAATTATATTGGGAATATTATTCAATATACTATTCTTATTTAACAAATAAACTCAATATTAGATACTAAAATATAAAAAATAGGTACCTACTACTCAAGGTCCATAAAAAGGTCAAGGTCATATTTTAACGATTTTCTATTTTCTAAAGGTCATATTTTAACGAGTCCTACTCTGTGGATTTACCTATTCTATTTCTACCATTTTGTAATGTTTAAAATCACTTCTTTAATGAAGAAAAAAGTATTAAATAATATTCTTAATATAAGTTATTTTTTATTTTCATCTAAATTTTACTTAGGTACCTACATGGTGCAGGTTAAATTGAATATTTTCACATTTGGCCTACTTTTACGTTTAGAATAAATAAGCAGCACTTCGTTCTTCAATTGAACATATTTTTTGAAAATGGTAAATTTTGTAACAAACATCTCTTTACCAATTTCTTCAAATGGAAGTAAATATGATTATTACGTTTACTAAGTATAATGCCTATACATATTTAATCACTATTGCAAAGTGCTATTTTGATTATTACGCTCTAAAAATTCTGTGCAAACTATTTTTCTAAAAGCTGGGAACAGTCTGCATTGTAAGCATAATAATCGTTAAGTAAAGCTTACGTAGTCAACTAACCTGTATAATAGTACTCGTATCTCATTCATGAATTGTAGTTGAAATGACCGATGTTTACTACAAATTGATTTTGATAGATAGGACAATGAGTGAAGAGAAAAGAGAAATCATATTACATCATTTTGTATCTTATTTTCAGGCCCAATTATTACACTGCAAGACATTGCCAAGTGGCAAAGGCAATCAATTGGAACTCCTACCTTGTCCATGTAACTTGGCAAGATCCACCTTGCCTGCCAACATTACTCTTCGGACTGTTAATTCTAGTAAGATCATAAAAGAACTCGGTATATATTTCATTATTGTATATTTATATAATATACTCGCGCTATTAACATTTCTCAAATTTTCCCTTTGTTTTATGCGGATGCCTACATTCACTTGCATCTTCGTTTATCCTCCTAGAATTATATTTCTGAAATAATCATCCGAGGATGAGATTTTCCTCCACTTACGATAGCTTCCTTGTGGTGCATAAACAGTAAAATTTAATAAATCTTAGAACAGAACTCGACGCTATGCAATTATCGATTAGATTCTCTGCCTTACGGTATCGGATGCTATAATCTCAAATAGCATACGCATCTTGTCAGTTCCCTATTATATAAGTAAACCAGAATAAATGTGTACATATGTATAATTTTAATTGATTTGATAAATTTCGATAAATTTCCACAAAATAAATATTATATAAAAGTTATAATCTTTCGCTAAAATTAATGATTAATATACATACATAGTTGAATATTTATTATTGCAACTTTTACAGCTGGCTTATTTCTGCATTGCCTTAAAATTTATATGCAAAATTACGAGAGATTTTATCAATTATTTATCGCATAATTATTTTTTCTAATGTGCAGCAATTATAGTAATGGAATTTTGGATTCTAACAAGAAATATAACTGCATAAAAAGCTATCCACCTTGAATATCTACCAATCTGCCTTTCGAAATTTATTATTCTGCGAAATACGTCCCAGTTGCATTATGTTATAATGCATCTAGGTATTTTAACCTTATACTAAAATTACGGACGATTTTTAGAGAATTTTTTCCTTAATTAAGTTGTCGATTTTTTTGGGTTATAATATCCGGCTTAAAGACAATAAACACTGCTACAATTTTTTATATTATAATATAGAAAATAATTTATAAGGTTTCGGAAGAAATAATATATTCATTTATTTGCAATTATTTTAACTCTACATCTAAAATAATATTCAATTCCTAATAATAAAAACGTCAATTCAGTGTAATATTTAATATTAGATATTGACAATAATCACTATTAAACCGTATCTATGTACATGCCGATGTATAATAAATAACTTATAAAATGTATGAATATCAGTCACTATTATTTTATAACGACACTTTTCAAAATAATTAATTTAACTGAAAAATACATGAAAATATACAAATTTTTGTATATCATATTTTTATTTTTGAAAAGTATTAAAAGTTTTGAAGCTTGCACAAAGTAAAATTGAAATATTTTCAAAAAGTTCTGTATACTTTATAGCGCTATAATATGTTTTAATTTTCGATTTGAATCTGTTAGTTAGACCCCTTTTCTAGATGTACAACATCGGATCGAAAATAAGTTCTTAAAAGTGGCAAACATTTAAAGACTAACAGAACAAACAATTGAATATATGTAACTTTTTATACAAAATAATAGGATTGATTTACACCTTATATTAATTAAATTAATAACTAATTATTAAGGTTTTTGATATAATAAATAAATATATTTTAAAATATATGTATATATGACGTCTTTTATTAGTTTATTTAATCAGTTAACCTTCTCAAACGTATTCTTTTGGCAGCAGGATGACTATTTACAATAATATTTACATTAAGTTATACGATCGTTATATTTCATTTTTTCATAATTCCGACAGAAGATAATATGACCCAAGCATGCCAGATTACAGGTTTCTTACACCTATACATATTATCATGCCCATTAATTATATACAAAAAAACAGACGCACAGCCATCATAGCCAAGTACATAATATATCA
This sequence comes from Invenusta paracnida, assembly GCA_036023295.1. Lineage (NCBI taxonomy): Eukaryota > Metazoa > Platyhelminthes > Proseriata > Coelogynoporidae > Invenusta > Invenusta paracnida. Next base: position 17,453 of record JAYRBW010076840.1, on the reverse strand, counting down.
ATTAGTGATTAGTGAAAATTGGCTCCTCCACATGCAATATACGTGACAGTACAGTCGTAACTTAATTATCATAGTACACATAATAAACACATAGTACACATTGCATTAATCGTGGGCACATTGCCATGCACATACGTTTTAAGAGAAAATCCCATTCATTGATAACGAAGAAACAGTTATATATGTATATACGCGTACTACATTCGAACATAAAAAAACAACCTCATTATTTGAACCTGACTGTAAAATATTGGAAATAAATAAATTGACGAGAGAAAGAAGTTCTACCATAGCGCAAGTATTCCAAAATGTAGTTTATGTAATTTAATGTCTTCTTCTTTCTGCTTACAACTGCTTAACTCTTGCTTGTTAACATGCTGTAGTTCTTGGGGGTGGTAGCACAAATTCTTGGGAGTGTGAAAGACCATACATTATGTGTGTGTTATATATACATGTTTCAAGTTCCAGTATATACCTACACCCACTTACCAAAATATTACAGAGTAAAAGAGCGGCTTCACTAGAAAGAGATGAATGCTGAGATCCACATACTTAAAGTTACTAAATTATGACATGAGGACTTTGGAAGCATGAGGATCAAGAAACGTTAGGGCGTCGCGTCTTCTTTGGTGGACATATTGTCACATACTGCTGTCGATAGTCGATATCGGGAACTTGCTACTTATAGGGGGATAAGGACGCGAGTTCTAAACAGTCATACGACCATATGTCATGGCGCCTCACCTTGGCTTACACATGCGTTCATTCATTCACTCTTACCTTCAAACTTACCTTCAAGACTTTCAGCGACTTGCGCTTGCCCACAATTCAAGAAAAAGAAGTCAAGAACACCCACTAAAGTTTTCTCATCTCATGCGGACAGGTTACTAATGGTTATAAGATACTTGGCTATATTTCAATTGAAAACATTGGGGATAAGGTTTACACTGACAGTGTGTACCTATAGCTCAAGGGTGTTTAGTAAATGTTTAACGTCATCTTATTCTTCTTATTTTGCTTATTTTTTTCTTTGTAAATATTCAACCTTCATTATAATATAGTCAACAGTCACGAATGTATTATGTATATACATATGTATGTGTACTTTGTAACAGCGTCTAATAAATAGAATATGAATTGTTACTTTATAGGCAGAAATAATAAAGATGATACAAATAGTTAAAACTTTAAAACTCTAAAACTATTTTTTTTTCATCGAGGTGTTATATACCTATATACCAGAAGTATTAAAAATACAATGAATACATGTATTAAATTGAATCTCTTATTTTATTCATGAAATGTTTCTTGTGAACGTGCACAATTACAATTTCTGCAGCTGTTATTTTATTAGAAAATAGCAGATCCTTGTATAAAGTATAACATATATATATATCAAACACATATCTTGTTGTTAATGGAACGATAGATTTATATTATTTTTTAGAAAACATAAACGTTGTCTTTCATTACGAGAGACTTTTATGTAATAGTTTAGTGAAGTAAACAATAATCCTTAAAACTTATTTTTAATTATCTTTCTGTCATAAATACTTTTTGATAACCTTCAAAATAACTATTTTGAGCTTTGAGCACTTATATAATATGGGGAATAATTTACAACTAATAGTTTATCCACATTAAAATGTATTATATTTACAGAAGGCAATGTTTTAGAAGGTATACTATCATAAGAGCGAATTTTAAACTGATCGAACTTTAAATTGAGCGAACATTAAACTGAGCGAACTTTAAATTGAGCGAACATTAAACTGAACGAACTTTAAATTGAGCGAACATTAAACTGAGCGAACATTAAATTGAACAAACATTAAATTGAGCGAACATTAAATTGAGCGAACATTAAATTGAGCGAACATTAAATTGAGCAAACATTAAATTGAGCGAACATTAAATTGAGCGAACATTAAATTGAGCGAACATTAAATTTAGCGAACATTAAATTGGGCGAACTTTAAACTGAGTAATTCATATTACCGGATATTATTATTAGAAATCAACTTATGAAATGTCACTAAACAATTTTCGCTAAACCTAGTATTCGCTCTTATGAAATGCCAGGATCTGCCCCACCCACTGACTTCCGCTTCCTTCGTCGCGTTGGTCATATTTTGATTCATAAGACAGGCAACCAAGAACAGACTGACCAAGACGGTTAGATATCGTAACATATCTGAATAATTTTCTACCGACAAGAAATATCGAAATAGTCCACAAGAACTTAAGTTGAAGGAGAGAGACAGAAATCAATGAATTTTAGATCTTTATGGCAAAAGGGCTATGCCCATCAAGCGCGACGTGACGCAACGGGCATGATCCAAGAAATGAGACGGTCATGATCCAAGAAATGAGACGGTCATGGTCCAAGAAATGAGATTGTCATGATCCAAGAAATGAGACGGTCATGGTCCAAGAAATGAGACGGTCATGATCCAAGAAATGAGACGGTCATGGTCCAAGAAATGAGACGGTCATGGTCCAAGAAATGAGACGGTCATGGTCCAAGAAATGAGACGGTCATGAAGTTGAAGAATGTTGATTTAATAGATCGAATTTTAACAAGCCAAAGAAATCTTGATTTTATAGTTGAATTTGAAAACCAAAATTGAAGAGATTTTTGCGCCTTAAGTTGAACATTTGAGACAAATAAATATGCACCTATAAATATGTATATTTGTCAGATATAAATGAATATCAATTTTCTTTTATTTGAACAGATAATTTTTCAGAAATATTACTAATTTCTGAAGGTATATTAAATTTAATGTATTTACTAATAATATATATTTGTATATGCAATATGATTCATTCAAACCCCCGGATTCCATACAGGGCAATGTTAGTTGTCTGCCTTTATGTTAATTAGGTGTCAACTTGAACTCAAGGCATTCCCTGAAATATTGAATTCCTCGACTGGCGTGGAACATGTTCTTCCGTTGGACAAACAAGTCATCTGGACTGTTTAGACAGCTAATTGCTCCAAGAGATGGAAATAAATACTCCCACTTGTGGGGGGCACTCGTTGAATTCTGATGAAGCATAATGAGACGGCTGCTGAATAATCTGCCCCTTTTCCAAAACTGCGTGACTTCATCTGGACAAAGCTTTAGCTTAGCTGTATTTTAGATAAACAAACCGGCAGAAAGCAAAACTCTGCAGAATCTCTTTTATTTAAAACTTTCTAAATAATTTGAATTTACTAAAAGCAGGTTGTAAATAAGAGTAATGTGTTGTTGTAAACCGCTTTTATTCATAATTTCGACCAACAAGGCTGAATGTTAGCGAACGGAGGGAATCGGAAATATGAATCAAATTGGAAAACTTAATTGAAAATAAAATACTGGGGTCACTGTGAAACATTCTTCAGGTGCAAAAGTGGGCGAATAACTCAATTCCGGTCAAATTTTGCAATTATCGCCAAAAATCGATAATTTTAATCGATAGTTTTAATCGGACAATTTATGTTATTATTTTTCCCATAGAATTAAACATTGATTTTCTTTTCACTTTTATTGATTTCACATACATCCGCGCTGTAAATTTGCGTCAATATTTTAGTCGTTTAATTTTTATAAATTTCGTGAATGTAAATGCTTTACAAAAATAGTTGTATATAACATATTTTTATTCAATTAATTAACACGTATATATATTTTACAATACCCAAATAGTAGACTTATTAATCTACAAATAGAATTAATAAAAGTTAATGTTCTTGAATAATTACTATTTTCTCCCATTTAATATAATTTCTTTTTCTTTCGTGTTATTCAAGTAGGTATACCTATTTAATATATTCTTGTTAATATATACATAGGTAATAATAATGGTAGTTGTGCTCAATATTACTTTCTGCCAAATGCTTTGAATATACATCTTCTTTATTATTATTCTTTTCAATTGTATTAATTTAATTTTATTAGATAGTATGATATTTTAAAAATCACTTTTCAAAACTCTTTCAATTACGAAATATTAAATTGAAACTAATTACGCATTTTTATTTATTTAACAATCAAATATTACTCTTAACAGCGTTACTTTCTTTTATTAAATTTATTTGTAGAAAGTATTGTCAAATTTAAAAGCGATTTATAGGTATAACATACAATTTGGGTTTTAATACATACCTATACTAAATTTCGTAATATATATGTCGTAATACAATATATCGTATTATAGAAAATGTAGTATGTATATATATTTATTCGTAAAACAGATATATCGGTATACATATATATCGTAACATTAAATAGACGTATTGCAAATTACTTCTATAATATATGTATTACTATATACACTTATTTAATCGATCTTATTTGGCATGCATAGTCATGGCATTGTGTGTTTGTACCACAGACTTCTATTTATACCTAGTTAAATAATAAATAGTAAAATAGTAATAGTTAAATATAGAAGTCTGTGGTTTGTACTAATAAATACAATTGTTATGGATTAGTGAAGGTTTTAACACAGATAGTATGTTTGTGCAATAGCAAAGTGCGAATATAGCTCACTATTTCATTTAAGAGGCAACAGCTGTTTCAGAGCACTCGCACTGACGCAGAGGATGGTGACAATATTTATGTCCGCGGCAAAATGGGGCGCAAATGCCGAAATGGACGAGAACTACTTCGTGATGGCTCCACTTGCCCGATAAATAACTGGAACGTATACAGCGGGTTCGAAGAAGACAACGAGCGAACGACAAACAGCCAAGAGGCTTTTCACCGACATCTACAGGTGTATAGTGGGTTCACGTAATCATCTGTCAACGCGTGATTTGATCCAGGTGCTGGTGGATGCAGACTATGTACGAACAGATGAGCGAGCTCAGGAGCATATTGAGAAGGGAATGCCTCAACCGAAACGGCGGTGAAGATCCAACGAAAAGCGGGATAACCTTCTGCGTCTTTACACAAGCTTCACCAATAACGATATTGCAGTAAATTACTACTTGTAGGGCGTGGCGGAAACATATTTGTTTGTTGTAATTATTATGGAACAATTGAACTTTATATAATAACAAATTATTTCATATTATTTTTTGGAATATATGACATTTATTAAATAATTTTGTAAAAATGAAAGTCATATAATTTATATTTATTCATATAATATATGGTTGACTTAAATTTTACGACAAATTATATTTAAGACTATTTTATATACGACATAATGTTTACCTACGTATAAATTATATATGAATTTAATATAATACGACATTTTATGGGTATTTATATCTACCAGTTCCTTTTATTGTACTATTTATAAAGTTTCGATAACTTAAAGTAGTATAATATTATATATTTTTTAGAACTCTATCATACGTCTCAATAAAAATATAGTCAAAATGAATTACACACATTAAATTTACCACAGATATAATTATTTCGGTATATACACGAGATATTAAAGAGTCAGTGCTCTCTTATTCCTTACTGCATGACCTTACTTATTCCTTCATTCTGGACTTTCACCAGTCTCTCTTCATCGGTCTTTCCTATCCACGGCATCCAGGCTGGTGCTCCGTACTCTGTCACTGATCTTCCCAGCGCCACGCACGGACACCTTAGCAACTCTCTGTCGAAGCCCCAGTCTGTCCCGGCTACCACCCTGAGGATTTTGTTCCTCGTCCTCACCTTCTCTACCACCCTTCTGACGTGTTCTCCAAAACTCAGCCTTCGATCATACGTTACCCCCAAGAAGGTAAGGTTTTCAGTCTGCTTCAGATTTATTCCTTTTATCTTGACCTCTGGTGGTTTATGTCCTTTCTCTTTAGCATCCATCGAAAAAATAGCCACCTCGCATTTTCCTATACTGAGACTCATCAGCCATTTCTGACTCCATTCGGCTACCTTCTCTACCGCTTTCTGGAGTTTTCTGGCTGCTTCTTTGATGTTCTTTTCGCTATTCCATAGGGCTATATCGTCCGCAAACATACTCGCCTTAGTGCCCTCTGGGACCACTTCTAGCACGTCATTAATGAAGATTAAGAACAAGACCGGCGAGATGACTGAGCCCTGTGGGAGGCCTTGTCTGAACAACTTGCTCTTCCCAGCCACACCATTGAATTCCACCCACGCTAGTCTGTTATCCATCCACTTTTGCACCCATCGCACCATCTTCTTACAGATCCCCATCTCTAGCATCTTCCACAACAGTCCTTCTCTCCATACCTTATCATAGGCTTTCTCATAGTCTAAGAGTGCCATAACCGTTCGTTCCCTCTTCTGGAATCCGTCACTGATTTCCTTTTTCAACCGTAACAGCTGATCCTCTACCGATCTTCCTGCTCTGAATCCCGCCTGGTATTCACTAATCAGGCCGTTTGTTTCCAGGTAATTTTTTAATCTCTTATTAATCACCCTTTCCATCCATTTTCCGACTGTGGATGTGAAGCTTACTGGCTGGTATGACACAATCTCTTCTGGGTTCTTATCCTTGTTTTGTAACGGTATGATTTTGGCCTTGCGCCAGTTCTGGGGGACTCTTGCATGCATGTACGATAGTTTCATCATTCTCGTTACTGTTCCCAAAGCCCCTTTCGCCAAGGTCTTGAACAATCTTGGGTGTATGTCATCCGGTCTGGCCGCCTTATTCTCGTCCATATCTTCTCTAGCCATCTCGATTTCCATCCTTGTGATCTCCCTTTCTTCTTCCAAATCTGGTCTCTCTGCTCTCAATTTCCGGTTGATTTGTGCCCTCAGTTTCCTTTCTTCCTTCGGGATTTTAAGTTTGCTGACATTAGCGTATTCCGATATGAAAATATTTGCCTTGGCCTTGTCGCTCACATATCCTTTGCCGTTGTGGACCAGGATACTGTCTTTTTCCTTCTTTACGCTTTTACCTGACAGTTTCTTAAGCACCTTCCACATCTTACTAACTGAACTATGTTCTTCCACCTCATTCCTCCATCCTTCTCTCTTCTTCTCTGTTATCATAGACATGATCTTTTCTTCCGGTTCCTTCACCTCTCCCCAGTCTATGACAATTTTCCTTCTCATTTCATCCCTCTTTTCCCACTCTCTCTTCACCTCTTCATTGGCTATTTCTAGGTTCCTTGTTCTTAGCACTTTCTTCCGGATGTGTTCACTAGCCGCTCCTATAACGATTCCTCTGAACACTTCTTCCATTCTGTTAGCATCATTAAGCCCTAACAGCCCTCTTTCCTTCACCTCTTTTTCGACCTGTCTGGTGAACTCTTCCCATGTCGCATTCTTCCAGTTCCATTGCAGACTGATTGGCTCTCCTTGCACTTCGGTGCTCAATATCATAGGCAAGTGGTCAGATCCCAGAGATGTTTCTACTGTCCAATCGTAGTGCCTTGCATTATTCTCGTGGCAAATTGACACATCTGGTGTCGATCTTCTTTGAGTCCCTCTTTCTAGTCTGGTTATTTCTCCAGTATTGAGTACCATCATTCCCTGTTCTTCCACCCATTCCGCCAACTTCCCTCCCATCAAGTCTCTCTCAGCTCAGTTGTCCCACCATTCATGGTGTGCATTGAAGTCGCCCACCACAAACCATTCTGGCCCGCTAGACAGCCGCCAGTTCCCCTCTTTACTCTGGTTTCTACTCGGGAGATAGTACACGTTAGCCACATTCGTCACCTTTCCAGTTTCCCCTAACACCTGGGTGCACTGGATTTACATAGTGGCGTCGCCCTCTTCTCCTTCTCTGTTTTCATACTGCATTGCAGGGATTGCCTGGTACTTCAACCCGTTTTTAACCAGCGTGGCGATTCCTCCTCCTCTTGAATACCTTGACATACCTTCCCTTTTCCTGTCTTTCCTAATCATGCTGTATCCCTTAACACTCACCCCTCTGTCCTCCTCCATCAATTTGGTTTCCTGTAGCACAGCTACATCGATATCATGCTTAGTTAGAAAGTCTTCCAGCTCTGTAATTTTCGACTGTAGGTGGTCACAGTTCCACTGCATAATCTACTGTTGTGCTACCGTTATGCCATGTTTACTTATGCTTACTGTTTTACTGGTGGTGCTACTGTTGGATGTTACTGCAACTGTGGGGCTTATGTGTTTACTATGCTACTACTGTACTTTTTAAAATCTATCTCAGTACTCATACTATGCTACAGGTACATGCCTATACACGCATATTTTCACCAAACACCCACAACCACATTGTTTTTTCGATAGGCGACTCGCATAAGGCACCCATGCAAGCTGCCAAGAGGTCGTCCAACAGGGTGCCGCCTTCACGATCCTCCGATTCCTTGGGCTCTCCCGGAGACGGAGAACCGACAACCAAACAGCACCCAAATGCCCAGCCGAAGTTGGGCAGGACACGGAGGGCCACTCGTGGCGACGCTGGAGACCTATACGGAGATTACCACAGCAACGAAGAATCCTCCATTCAACAGACCAGGAAAGGGGAAGTCAGACAGCGACGATGGAAACCCCCGAGGAGACCACCACTGCTGCCAGTCGACCCACTTTTCTGGCACACACTCCAGTACAGCAATTGGGTTTTTAATAACCAGGTGTAGATGGCCGGCTTACTACACCTGGGTTCTCCAACAAGCCAGTGATATAGAAACCAACCCCCACCATCTGGGATCAAAGAAATGAGAAATAGAAAAGGCAGAGAAAGAAAGGCCAGACTGAAAAGTATTAGAAAGAGCGTGAATCCAAAGACGGAAGTTATAACCGAATGCAGGAAAAGAGCCAGGAGAGGCAAGAAACAACAAGGCAAGATTAAGATTATGAGCTGGAACGTGGAAGGCCTGAGAGGCAAGGTTAAAAAACTGGAAAGCAGGGCGGAAAGGGACGGAATCGATGTGATTACAATCCAAGAAGGGCCCTCTCAGAATATCTGGATACGAAGAACTATTAGTAGGATGGCGGAAGAGAGGGAGGAAAAGGGAATACCCCATCAAAGAGGGAAACTGTGCGAAATACATTAAAAAAGGCTTGAGGTACAACCCCATTATACAAAGACCCTTTGAACAGCTTGACGATACCACTGAATGGTGCGAGGTCAAATTATATGGGAAAAATACTAACAGAAATATTGATATACACTGTATATACAGGCCCCCGATCAGAACAGGGGAAGACGACGATAGGATAGACTGGTTTAACTTCTGACAGGGGTCAGAACTATCGTTACAGGAGACGTTAATGGGCATCATCATGACTGGCATGAGGAATGTGACGAAGTGGATGAGGTCGGGAAAAGGATCAATGAATGGTGCGAAGACAATGAGTGGTGCACTCTGAACAATGGCAAATCCACGTTCATCAGCTATAGACACAACTCTAGGTCGGCACCAGACATTACTCTTACGACAAACGAGTTCGCAACTAGGTGCTCCTGGAAGATAAACGAAATCCTGGGCAGTGATCACCTACTCATTATAACCTAAGCCAGAATTGACGAATCCAGGCCAAGAAACCCAAAAAAGACTAAATGGGCGTTCAATAAAACACAATGGGAAACTTTCAAGTCTGAAACTGAGGCTGAATTTGAGAAATGCACTGAAGATGGGTTAAGTTCAAAGAGATCATCCTGCGAGATGGGTTAAGTTCAAAGAGATCATCCTGGACAGCTCTAAAAGATGTATCCCGAGAGGTTATAGAACAGACCCTCAACTGTGGATGGAAGGAGAAGAGATTAGAAAGAAGATCCAAACGAGAAATGAAGCTCGAACAGTTGCACACGAAAGTAGAGAGAGGAAAGAGACATGGATCAAAGCCAGACAAGAAGTTAACATTGCAATTGAGAAGGAAAAGAAAAACTGCTGGAGGAAGTTTGTCGAAGAAGAACTCGATAGCAGGACCAATCCCTTGAAAAATGTTCAAAGTGTTGGCGAAACTCGAAGGGAAAGTCAGAGAGGAGAGAGAAGGTCAAGCTCTTATTCTGCCTAGTGGCAAAGTACCGATATCACCAAGAGAAAAGGCAGAAGCATTTAACAAGACCTATGCTAACGTCAGTAAGGAAGTTACAGACCAGTAGCGCTCACAAGCCACACTGTGAAACTCATGGAGAGACTAGTAAGAGGAAGGTTATATTTCTGGATGGAAAAGGAGAATATCGTCCCCAAAGAACAGACTGGTTTCAGAATAGGCAGAAGTGCAGAGGATAATCTAGCCAGACTAGTCCAAAGAGTACAAGACGGATGGAACCTTCCAAAGAATAAGGCAGAAAATGGAGTACTGGTGACCTTCGCCTTCTCCACGGCCTACGACAAGGTCTGTAAGAAAGCGCTAAATCTGAAGATGCTGAAGCTTGGAGCCCCAAAGTGCATTGTGGACTGGACCATGCAATTCCTGAAGGTCAGAAGGGGGAGAGTTGAGTGCCAAGGAACAACATATAATTGAAAAATCTTTAAATATGGGATCCCACAAGGCAGCGTCCTTTCCCCAACCTGTTCCTCCTGTGGACCGTCGACCTGATTACAGAATTGAAAAAGACCAACAACGACCTGTTTATGTACGCAGATGACACAGCCATACTGGTGATGGATCACAATATAGAGAAAGCAATCGGGAAGTCACAGAACATGGCAGACATAGTAGCCAATTGGGCCAGGAAATAGAAAATGGTTGTGGCGTGCGAGAAGACACAGGTGATGATTCTCTCACAGTGGACCAAGAACACGGAAGAAGATAAGTCCCTGAAGGTCGATGGGCACACAGTGAGACCTTCGAAACATATCAAACTCCTGGGAGTAACATTTGATAGGCTCCTCCAATTCGGCGAGCACGTGATCAAATCAGGAAGAAAATCCGAATTAGAACATACCAGTTGAGAAGAATGGCAGGAAAAAGGTGGGGCCTGAAGGAGATAACACTTCGGAAGGTGACGAAAGGTTATCTGCAGGGAGCCATTGACCATGCAAGAGGTGCTTGGCAACACGCCGCAGCACCAAGCCACCTAGAAAAACTGGACATCGAAATGAGAGGGGCAGCCAGGACAATAACAGGGTGTACGAGGTCGACACCAAGAGATGCAATTGTCGAAGAGGCAAACCTTATCCCACTCTATATTCATGCGAAACTGCTAGTCACCAAGACCTATGAGAAAGCCCTGAGCAGAGATGAAGATGACCCAATCAATCGAATAGCCACTGTTAGGCAAAAGACCAGGCTGACCAGATCAAGAAGCTGGAGACAACTTGGCCAGGAGAATTATCAAAGACTTGGTATCGCCGGAGTCCGCAGAGAAAAGTGGAAAGCCTGTAATAGCGTTTTCGATTGGGAAAATGAAGCCATTGTCAATATCAGGACGAGCCTCGATAACATCTGAAGGGAAGACCCAGTCAATATTAAGTTAGAGGAAGCAAACAGACTGTTGCATAATCTACCGGACACAGACCTAGAGATATGAACAGATGGCTCGGCGCATGGAGGGGTCAGGAACGGCGGAGGGGGATCCTTATCACGGATAGAGCTGGGAATACCTCGGGAGACAGCATTGCGGTCGGGAAATGGTGTTCAAGCTTTGACGAGGAGCAGAAAGCTTTAGAGGGAGCCCTAGAATTTTCGATCATAAGAACAGAGACGCATAACATAAAAAGAATCAGAATCTACACGGACTCTAGAAGTTGCCTACAATCACTCAAGGCAGGCCCCAAGATGGGAGGATTCACGACAGAGAACAACATCTGGGAACACCTGGACCGTCTGGGAAAGAGGGGAGTCATGGTGGAACTGCTATGGGTTCCAGCGCACTGCGGGATCTTATGTAATAAGACAGTGGATGGTCTGGCAAAGGAGGGCTCGAGGAAGAACCAGCATGAGGCAACTGTGGGTATCGGAGCGATTACCAAAGCAGCGAAAAGAAGATTAAAGAAAGAGTGGAGGGATAGCTGGCCTAACAATTGCTATACGAAAGTAACTGAAAGGAAGAAGACCAGAGGATCAAAGGACTCAGCTCGACGACCTGGTTAACGATAACACCACAGAAAGGATGGGTGTTCAAATTTTCCAGGGCAAATGCCAATTCAAATTTTACAACATATACGTCCCTCCGATATGGAACTCAGCTGAGGAACAAAGGGTGCAGAACTTTAGAGTCGAAACAGCTCTGGACTTAGAGGACCAATTCGTATATACGGGTGACTTTAACGCCCATCACGGTAGCTGGGACATACTCAACAATGAGGACGACTTCGAGGATGACATAGCAAATTGGATCTCCGACAATGATGTTTATCTAGGAAACACCGGAGATCATACCCACAGAAACAGAAGAAATGGAAAACGTAGCACCCCAGACCTTACCATGAGTAAGGGTATTTGTGTATCAAACTGGAAAACGCTACCAGCCATGAATTCGGATCACCTTCCCATTTGCTTCGAGGTAGAGTTCGACGACCTTATTAGAGACACATCAAACCTCCTAAGATCAGGGCTATTCCAAACCAGATACGCATGGAACAAAGCCAACTAGGAGAAGTTCACAAAAGAGGTGGATGACATGCTTGACACTCAAATAGTCAATGATACCAGAGGTCTTAACCGGAAAGTCAATGAGCTGAATAAGATTTTTACGAACATCCTAGTAACAGCAGGTAGATCAATCCCAAGAGGCAGAAGAAAAGACCCTAAAGCCCGGTGGACAGACAGAGGAGATTGCCGAGGCTGTCGACACCAGGAATCAGTTCAGTGATCAAGCTGAGCAAAGCGATGAACACAGAGAAGCTTTGTTGGAAATGGGAAAGGTGGTCAGGGATCTGATAAGACAGGGCAAAGAGAAAGCGTGGAGTGAGTTCACGGAGACCCTTAGCAACACGTCGAAAGCTGACAACACGTGGAAAGTCCTGAAAGGGATTAACAGAGAAAAGGTTGACGGAGCAAATGTTACCGTTATCAAAGATGTAAAATCTTTATCAACGACAGAGATTAAGCGGAAGAGTACAATAAAATGTACGCAATGGTAGTGAAACGACTCGAAGGAATGAATGGAATGCTAATGGACGACCCTTTAAAAGATCTGGCAACTGCACGTTACCGACTAGAAGACTGCAAAGGACAACAACATGGAGAGAGACAGCGAAGGAAACTATGAAAGGAATCCAGCCAGACGTCGATAGGTATCCGATAGAAGAAATACATACTCATATCAGGTTCCCTCCCTGGATGGATGAGAGCCATATCAGGAAAATAAGTTTATTCCCCTACATGCAAGAAAAAGTTAAAAGAGAAAACACAGCAGGAAACGCAGACCGAAGGAAAGAAGTAACCATAGCCACTCTTCATGAAAGAGGCAGAAAAGATCTCGAAATGTGGTCTGACGGGTCCGTTCAAGAGACGAGGGGAGCAGGAGCGGAAAACGTCTACCTTAGAGATAACGAAATTCCATGCATCAAGGTAATTTCACCAGCCGGCATGTTGGCTTCATCATTCTCGGCGGAGTTGGCAGCCATGAAAGCCCAATGCTTTAGAAAACTCTGATGTTATTATGACAAACAACATATTTACAAAGCCTGATTATATGCACAGACTCCTAGTCCGCGATCAGGGCTCTAGAGAAAGGCGTCTTAAAGCAAGAAAGAACCACACAAGGAGACATCTGGGAGAGCCGGAAGAAGCTGTCAGAAAAATGAACATCACCATTCAGTTTGTGGCGGCGCACTGCGGTGTACCCAGAAACGAGGTAGTAAATAAGGATGCAGGTGAGGCCCTCAAGGAAGTCAACCATGAGGAAGCCAGAATCCCTCTGTGCTCGGTTAAAGCCAAAATAAAGAAAGTAATCAACAACAAGTGGTCCGAGGACCTGGACAAAAACACCTTCAGATATGCCAGCATGGGAAAGAAGCGTACAGACCTGAAAGCCAGACAAGTGGAAACGGAAAGACTTCTGCCTGTTAGCCCAGCTAAGAAGTGGCCAGTGCTACTGTCTGGGGAGTTACAGAAAGAAATTATTCAGAGAAGGGCAGCAAGAATGTAGATGGTGCCTGAGAGAGGAAGAAACTATTACACACATCATTGAAGAATGTAGAGATCAGAGAGTCCGTCGACTTCGAAGGGTCTTGAAAATTGGAAATCAAGACGACTTCCGCAACAAACCGAAGGAGCTGTGATCGAATTCGTGTGAAAGGCCATCAAACTTCTGTGAAACAAAGCGGGAAGTAAATTTAAAGAGATACGTTTGGTGTGCGCATAGTTAAATGAGCAAAATGGGGGGCCCCAGTCGTCGTGGAGCCAAATGGACGACGACAATCTAAGAAGGGGAGAACGGGGAGGAGAGAAGTTTGAGAAGAGATTGTCAGCAGGAACTGCGATGAAGCATACTCGGCGAAAGTGGAGCTGGAGAAACTCTTGGCTGATAGCAAACCCCTAGCAGTGTGCCTCCAAGAGACTAAATATAAGAAAGACCTGAAGTTCAAAGGCTATAACGTTGTATGGAAACCCTGAATCACACCGGTTATCCAGGGGGGCAAGGGGGAGGGAGGCGGTAAAGCCATCCTAGTGTGAGAGGACATTAACTACTAATATAGTGATGTGGAACCAGTCTCTCCATTCGACTATACCACGGAGTGGATGTCGAGAGTTACTCTACACATTCACTAGAAGTGCACTCTGGACCTGGTGAACATCTACCTACTGGGATGCAGCAAAAGAAGTACTGCATACTTAAGATCATCTAAAAAAATCGACAGAATCGTTAAAAGGCAGCCAATCATAAGGTAACACTATCATGTATATTGAGAAAATGTCCATTCAAAACATGGTAGTCAATAAAAGATAGTGATATAAAAAATGACGCCAAGAAGATGTGCATTTCTTAAATAGTTATGTCTATTCTTGGTGCCAAAATAATAAAAAAGTGACGAATATTTAGCATGCAGCCGACCACACACACCACATCATACAACAGTGACAAAAACTAATTATAAAAATTCGATATGTGAGTTACGCATTTAGAAATTAATACAACTATTCCACAGTCGAGACGATACTGTACTGAGAAGAGGCTTTACCAATACCACTACTTACCACAGCAATGCCATAACATTTTCGAAACGTCTGGGTTTTATGTTTTCCAGAAGACATACAATGGTCCAGGTCTCTATTTTAGTTGTCCAGTATGCTAAATTCGACGTATTTTCAATACGCTTTTTGGAAATTGTGCATTTTGTTAGTTTGCCACCAAGAATAGACATAACTATTTAAGTAATGCACATCTTCTTGGCGTCATTTTTTATATCACCATCTTTTATTGACTACCATGTTTTGAATGGACGTTTTATCAATATACGTGATAATGTTACCTTATGATTGGCTGCCTTTTAACGACTCTGTTGTTTTTTTAGATATTGACTTCTTTTTATCAGACTATCATTAAATTCAACAATAAATATAGCAACACAACGATGACGTCTCTTCTTTTTAGGCATTTGTTTGGTTATGAAACTGAAATAATAGAAATCTAATCTTTTTAAAGTTATTTTTTATAAAATGAGAATAAAAGAAGATACAACAATAAATATAGGAATATATATATATATATTTGTTTGGTTCGTGTTTGCTTTGTGCTAGATGCCACAAAACCCAAATAATTGTTGACTATCGTGAAACAGGGCTCCATAATCAATACCCAAAAAGCGACCCTTAATGGCTACAATTAACACTCCTTGCTTGTAGCTTCTTATATTCTTATTATTGGCTTACGATGCTACTGCATCGTATAATTAACAGAAGCTCGCTGGCAGAAAGCAGAAGTTCTGAGGGAATGGAGGACCGTTACCATAATCCCCATCCTTAAAGCAAACAAGAGCGCTAAACAACCTGGCTGTTTCACACCCGTCAGCCTCACGAGTTGTGCAGCGAAGTTGATGGAGAGGCTCGTCAAGAATAGGCTGTATCACATGTAGAAAGTATGGAAATGATTGTTAAGGAACAAGTAGGCTTCAGGAAGTGTGCAGCACTACAATGCAGGTGAGCAGAATAGTCCAGTTCGCGCACGACGGTGTCCAGAAAAAAGGAAGGGCTAGACCAACAATGATCACACTCTTCGACCTGTCAAGAGCTTATGACCGCCCCTCGAGGAATAGTCTGTTCAAGAAAATGAAAGAAAAAGGCATCCCGAGGTGCTATGTAATATGGATCAGATCTTTTTTGCAGGAAAGAACAGCAAGAGTGAAAGTGGGAGATACCATGAACAATATGCGAGTATTCAGGAAAGGCCTTCCACAGTGATCTGTCCTAGCGCCGATACTTTTCAATATCTTCATCAACGATCTCCCAGCTTACATGCCAGAAGGTGTGGTGGTGAAACTGTTCGCTGATGATATGGCAGCCACGGCCCAGGCCAATAACATCCAAGAGGCAGAAAGTCTCTCACAACTCGCAATCAAAGGGATGGAAAGATGGACTAAGGACTGGAGAATGACACTAGCAGCTGAAAAGTGCAAATCTCTTCCTATAACATCGGACAGCAGGCACACGAAGCACCAACTGAACATGACGGTGGGGGGAATGCAAATCAAGACAGTCCAACATCCCAAACTCCTAGTAGTTACTCTTGACAGATTGCTAAATTTTAACCAACACTCGAAGAATGCACACAAAAAGACCTCAGCCCAGGTCAGACTGATCCGAACGCTCAGGAGGGTGAAGTGGAGGTGCTCGGAAGTTTGTGCTAGAGTCTTGTATGTGGGCCTAATCAGAGCCGGATTAGAGTATGCGAGGAAAACTTGGATTGCAGGAGCTTATGAAACTTTGGTATCAAGGTTGGAAAGGGTGCAGGCGGCCGCAGTTAGAGCAACTCTGGGCCTCACGAGAGACACATCCAAGAACGCGACCCTCATGGAATCGAGGGAGTTATCTCTTGGTCTCAAAGGTAAGATCCTGGCAACAGACCATATGGAAAGATGCCTAAGAATGCCAGCTAAACACCCGGCAAGAGAAGCAGCCAGCGGCTCGTGTTACAAACTGCAGATGGGACCGAGGGCAGGAAAGCTGAAACTCGAAAGCGTCGAAGTCAACACGAACCAAGTGAAAAATTATAATGTTATTGATTTCTTAGTTGATTACCAGACACGTCAATTTGCAAAAAAATTCTTCGTAAAAAATTGACCAATATTCAGACAAGCCAAGCGTATTATTTAGAGCACCAACAATAACGAGTGAGGTGTCATTCGAACCAGACTAACTTCAACAAATGCCTTCGATAGTTCTTAACTCGTCTACATTGATAAATAACATTTCAATTTAACCTATTTTTCATCGTTTTTAATGGCAGTTTGTTTATACGCAGTATATTTTATTTATTAGGTAAACACCGCGCTTTTTAAAAGTAAGAATTGTAATCTGGCAAGTCAATAGAAGAGAGATTCTTATAATGGAAACAACTTTATTCGTCAGCGTAAAGTTCTTGTGAGTCAAACTGTACAAAACCATGGGTATTTATTATAACAAACGCTGTCAGACTGGTGACCTTGGTATAATCGCTGTCAG
>JAYRBW010076829.1:0-24715 GCA_036023295.1 Invenusta paracnida | reverse complement strand
ATGGCTCGAGTAGACTAGCCACATAGAGAAAAAAATTGACTTCAGCCTTCAGGAATGGACGTTTAAGTGCAGACTGAGCTGAATCGAATGACTTTAGGTTTGACTTCCTCGCAGTACTTCTTCAAATTGTCGGTCGTTAACAAGAAACGCTTTGAAACCTCGACATTTTCACACCATCTTATCTTGCAGAACTTTTTGGTGAAGTCTTCAGAACCAGTTATTCTGCAGAAGTGAGCCCTTCGAGATGGACTGTCCTTGAAGAGATAATATGAGTTCTTTTGCCTTCTAAGTCAGTCAAGAACTTCCAGTGCATAGCGTAAAAAATTTAAATAAGGTTTGTAAAATCATTTGAGAATAATCATGTTCATTTTAAAAGATTGTCATGTCCATGGAATTTTCAAAATTTTACTAAAAAATCTATTTTTTTTCTTTACAAAAAAATTCATGTACATTTTGAAATTCATGTACATATTTTTTTCCATGTACAATTCATGTACTTTATGAAAATCATGTACACGCGGCAACCCTGAATAGTTTTAATACATGGTATTGATGCAGATAAATATATAAAAATAGGTATACACCATAGTATATCAAAACGAGCAAAAGTCTAACCAGACAACGAGAAAATAATTAAATCGAAGTATATAAAAATGCTTTTGTTATATGTAAAAGCAACCATAGCATCAGAGTAATTATACATAGAGTTTTGGCTCTTATTGATTTCATTTGCATTGCGTTGTTCAGTTTTGACAATATAAAATCATTTTATTTTAATGAATTTGATGTAAATGGGTAGACTAGAAGTAATGTTAAATATTTTTATCAAATTCATTTTAAGAGCAAAATATACATATTCATACAAATCTAACATACGTAAGTTGTCTGTAATATATAATTCATTGCCTGTGTATTTAAAACTGTTTTACAGCATAAACAATTTAATTTCTGTAAATTTTACAAACATTATTTTGCAAAAGCTTTTGGGTAGATGAATAGTAATATAAAAAACTGCATACAGAATCAATAAGAGTCGAAACTCTATGTATAATTAATCTTGCACAGCATCATGCTTTTATAATACGAAAATTAAACATCGATCCAAACATCAATTAAACTCTATCCATTTTGGGGGGCGGAGGTGTTCAGGCCCCCCATCTGGTTTTAATATTTGGTCTATATTCCAGTCTTCTAGAAAATTTTAAATACAGGGTAGGAAACATATATTTAGGAAACATATTTTAATTATGACGTGAATATCTTATGGATGACTTAAATAGTAAGATTCGATACAATTTAAACAAATATTAACCTGAGAAAAAATTATATATTTTTAGTTTTATCTGTTAGCTCCCAATGGTAATATAACGTTTATCGTAAGCAACTCATATTTCTATTGCCTGTATGTATTTTCCGGTTTGCAGCGTCTGTGTACGCTTGCTGGTTGCGTAATTGTACACATTAATATATCTGCTGTTTACAGTTTAGTGTCTTATTTAATCCAGATTACAGTGGAAATTTCTGAAACGTACGATTTGGTGGTGGGCGAGGGAGGGGAGGTGCAATACGTTTTGCATTGTAGCGTATTTCAGTCATATGGCTCCTGACCTCGTATCAAAATTCACGAATACTAGCAAAAATTAGGATAACAGTCGATAAGAACCACTTTCACCGAAACAACAATAAAGGTAGAAAGACCAAAATAAGGAAATAGATTTGGGAAACAGGAATTAGTAAAACACCGTAGACCACATTAAAGAACCAATATATAGGTATAATATGAATTGTACCAATATCAGAAAATAAATGGGCTTCAATTTCGATGTTATTGAATTGATATTTTTTATTATTTTTCATTTTATTATTAAATAAAATTAAAGATTTAGATCGATAATTTGGAAAGTAAAGTTTATATTTAACCTACATGTATATGCAATCCATATAAATCCTAGAAGATTACACATTATCGAATTATACGACGTAATACATACTTACAATATAAATGTACTACATAATATTACGACATTACTATTAATACTTTTATCATTAGAGACTAAAATGAATGAACAGTAATTTCATGATTTCAAATCGCATTAATATATTAGTAAAGTTAATAGTATGAAAGAATTACAACAATATACTAAGTGAACTAATTAATCTACAATAACTAAGCACATATTAGTGTCTATAATTAGCAAGTTAAACATAGGAAACAGATAACATAAAAAAATTAATTACAAAAATTATGTTGTGTACAAACAACGTGAAATTCAACATTAAAATTAAACAAATCTGAGAAATGGGAACATGTGATGATTTAAAAATAAATTTATTTCGCAGAATAATAATATACCAATAAAGAAATGAATTTCGTTTTCAAATGTTTAAAGTCACAACAAAGACGGCTTTTTTAATTTATCAACAATAAAGGTTCATCAAATATAACTTTATCCCAATCTTACATTCCCTTATCCAAATTATCATAAACTGCCAGAAACAACCGAAGAATAAGTGTGTAACACGAATCAAGAACAAACCACCAACGAACAGAGCATTAAACAAGTTCAAGAAAAACAACCATAAAGGTATTTTCGGGATATAAATTTTCAGAAGATACTTGTGCCGGAACATTTCCTTTAAAATTGACTAATTCTATTGTTTCAAATATTTTGCATTTAAATCTACTAATAAAGATTGCTAACTGGTATTTCATTGGTTAGAATTTCGTGTGTTAATTAATCAAGAATTAATAAATGATCTGTTAATATAATAACAAGTGGAATAACGGTGTTATAACGAGCAAAGAATATAATATCATTGTAATCATCCCTTAAGCGTTGAAATAAAAATATTAATATTTGACCATAACCAAGAGTAGTTTAAATAAAAATTAGATAATAAATATAAATTAAAAAGCATATTCAAAAACGTATGAAGGAAACTTTTAGCCAAACTAAAAATCGATATCGTAAAATGCAAACGAAATAAACTGAAAGAAGCACGCTGATCCAAATGGACCAAATAAATATAATATTAAATATAAATAAAGAGGCTTTACACAAATCATGAGACAATAAATAGAGATTTGATGGGACGCTGGCACGGGTCACTGCAACTTAGAAGGCATTTATGTATTGCAACCCAAAAAAAGAGCTGTCAAGGTCGAAATGTATACCTATTGGATAAGATAATAACATAGAGATGACGATGATTATGATGCAGATTATGGCTGAGTATAGACATATTTCGCCTATTCTAACCTAGTGAATATTATGGAAAAATGAAACGAATTTGGAGAGTTAAATGAGTGGATGCAAGGATCATAGATAATTACTTAGAAGAGAGATGCGCTTTGTGTCAAATAACACACGTTTAAATCAATTATTAAAACGGTCGCAAATGGTTCAAATACAAAATAGTCCACAATGATTCAAATATTTTAAAGACTTTCAAAATGTACTATCAGAAAGCGCTCCACCCGTTTTATTTAACGCCTGATTACATGTTTTCTTGGGTGTTTTCAGTAAAGCCAAGGGCCTTAACAAAGTTTGTGACTTTTTATAAAATTCGATGATCCTTGTCAAAAGAAAAGAGAAAATATAGAGGCTTGGAGTAGGGATGACTTGCAGCAAGCAATGAGTTGACATTGGGATGATTTCTAGAAGGGTGGAGTCAAGAATGTGATGAGAGATAGAAAAGAATAAGAGGAATATCCAGTTTTTTTTATTTGCAGAACACCATAAAACGTATATGGTATTTAATTTTAAATAGGTTCATTATTATATTGTATGTTTAGTCTATTTATAAGAAATTGTAAATAATTGCTATCTGCTTTGCTGCATGATATATTTAAAATACCTAAATAAGAAGTAGTAGTTAAGTAAAAGTTATAACATTTGCGGTGAAAAAATTAGGGTAAAATTAAAAATTTGCTTCAATCAATTCGAATAGTTACATTCAATTTATAGATTCTTTCCAAATTATTACTTGAGTATTACTTAGTAATCGGAAAGTTCATCAATAATTGAAACGTAAATTTATTGTTATAACATATATTCCAAGCAATATCCACATAATATTTTGTGTGAGCAAGTCCTATTAATAGTCATACTAATGAATAGTTTCAATTTAGTTTTTATGAGAAGAGGGTAAATGCAAACAGTAAAATAATCCAGGTCCCTACAGATTAGTTTACATGATCCGGTATATTGTAGATACAAATATTTCAATAATATTTTGATTTTTATAATCATAGAATGTATGTTTTTTCATTGCATTAGTTGATCTTGAGATTTCTATAATATACAGAATTTTTGAAAGCGATAAATAGCTCTATTTTTTTCGTCATTAGTAGATTTATAGAATTCATTACAAGTGTATGCAATCATAGATATATAATATCTACTCTATAACTACTATATGGGAAGCCGCTAATCTCCTAAATATATTTAAATAGCTGACAAGACATAGTGACCAAATCAATAATTTTATCAAATGTACATTTAATAATTATTTTAAATGACGCAATCAATGACGCAAAAACCATTAAGATGGATTTATCAAGCGCATAATAATAGATTTATTAAACACATATATGTATATTTCTATGATTACACACACCAATGAAATCTCTATTTCACAAATTAATTCTATAAATCTACTTATGATGAGAAAAATAGCATTTATCACTTACAAAATTCTATATATTATTGAAATCTCTAGATCTACCGATGGAATGGAAAAACATACATTCCATCAATTATAAAAATCTAAATATTATTGAAATCTTTATAGTCATCTTCTACTAATGAAGTGGAAAAGCTATATTATAATAATAAAAAGTATCTGGCAAATTAGATACACGCGATGTATTACAGATTCCATCAAAAGGTATTTACTGTCCTTAAATTTTGATTGCTTAATTCAATCTGCAAAATTAGAATTTGCTATCTAAAATTACAATATTTTCATATTTGCAGTTACCCTACAATTTGATAAAATATGAATTCATGTTTATCAAATAAACATAGCTAGTAGTATAGTATAATGTTTTATTGACTACTTACTAATTTATAAGTAGTGTCGATAATAAAGTATATTTTTATATTTAAAAATAAAGTTCGAATCTCTAAGAGTTATTTTTACATCGCGCGTCTGAGAATTAATGATCATAGAAAAATAGGAGTCCGAATATGTTTTCGCTGTCCGATTATCTTTCTCTGTGTACCTATAGCTATGGACGGATGATGGTGGCGTTGTGTAAAAGAAGGAAACAGATTTTGGATAAGTAAAGATAATGATGAAATGACATAAAATGAACGATGAAAAGCCAATGATAACATGAGAGTTGACATCACTAAGTAGACAGGAGAGACCTTTCTCTCCCACCTCTCGACTTTTAGTGCGTCTCCCACCTTAAACCGAGATGTCGAGGTAAAGAAGGAGGGAGCCATTTGTTCAGGTGATTCAGGACTGGTGGGCGTAGCCGGGGGGGTGTTGGCTTGACACATGGCCGTATCCAAGCCTTCATCTGCGATCGACTACACACATATACGCATATACACACGTACAAAGGTAGGACAAACACAACCAATGAAGCGGCGTGTTGAAGCACAGGTGACAGATAGAGAGGTTAATTGAAGTTATGGTCATGTGGAAGAGCACAGAGACCAGGAATAGTTAACCCGACCTAGCAGCGTTCACTATTGCGTAATTACATAGATTTCTGATTAGATAATATTCTTAATCAGTATCCATAATAAGATAAGTACCAATATAAAAATGAGAGAACGATCAATATCATGGTTACAGTAGGATAATAATTAAATTCGGTAATCAATGAAAATAATTTAATTGGTAATAGTTTAAAAGGGATACATAGTAATAAAATAATTGAAAACAACTCTTATGATAATGAGGAAATATACAAAAATATGAAGGATGATAAAAATGAGTTTGAGGATTAACAGCGATGATAATGTGATAAAAAGTGTAGAGAAAACGCCAAGCAATATAAAAGTTATTTTACGTTATCCATTAAACTTTATTCCTGATTTAAATAATTTAAGGTTACTTTTTAGGATAAACATGATAGTTTGAAATTAATGCCTACATTTATCGAAAATAGTTTACTACATTTGAATATATAAATTATTCAATGTTTGCTACTTACAGTTATACAAGTAGTATCATTACTTAAGAATAATTTCTTGGAATTCTTATATTTTTAACATAGTTTTTGCATTATTTATAATTTTATTTCATTCTGGTTTTTTTTTAAATGTGTATTAGGTTTAAAAATCTAAATATTATAAGAAAAATGACTTAATAAATTAATAATTATAGAAACAAATAAAACTAATACAAAATAAACAATAAAAATTATTGTTAATAAATAAAAAATATGACATAAAAACAATACTCTTAATTGGTCAGTAATATAAGACTGAAATATAATTTTTTTTAAAGCAAAAAAAACCTCGACACGAATAAAAATAATATTTTCTGGCGCAACAAAAAGATATAGCATAATAAAATAATTCATACCAAATTAATCATATTCGAAATCACAATCGAAGGACATTGCAAGAATGTTTCTTATCTTACCTGAAACTTGCATACAGGCGTAGGTCCAATCGGCAGACTGGGCGGTCGAGATGCAGCACTACTAGCCGAACTTGGCGGGGGTGCACTGGGCTCAGACACCGCTTGCACTTGGAAACGACCACCGCCGCCGCTAGTCTGCTGTGTCGCCTGTCGGTTAGGTGTGAGGGGAGAGGTAGGCGGTGGTCGAGGAGGAGACTCAGTATGCTGCACCTGAAATCTGCCAGGACTACCGGTAGCGGGCTGGTAAATAGCAAAAGGAGAATCATATTCATTCATAGATTCGAATCAAGAAAGTTAGTATGTATTATTATGTTTATAAATAGTTTTTTCTCTCTGGCTAAAATATTTGAATAAATTAAAGGCGCTATTTTAAGCATTAGAGGGTACTCTATACACTGATATTCAGGAAATATTTTCCAGAACATTTTCAAAGATTAAAAAACATAGCTGTAATCTTTGTTTTTGTTATAATAAGATCAGCATAACCTACCTATAAAGCTAACACTTTATTTTTATTTCTTCCTCTACTACCTCCATCCAATATTTAAAAAAAGAATCTTTGAACTGCGATAATATTTGTCTAAAATATACTATTTCAATAAAATATTAAACATTCTTATATACCTTTAGAAATAGTATTTTAAATTGAATTAAGGATCCAAAGAAACTATATTTTTTATCGATACTTATATTTTTTAAATTTATCACATTAATTGTTTTAACAGTATAATTTGTTAAGGATTACTGCAAGTTTTTTTTAATTGTTTATGATTTTTTAGGACCTTATGATTTGTCTAGAAGTTTTCAGAATTGTCCCTGTTTTTTTTTCAGGTAGTGCACCTTGCATTGCCTTGAGAAACAACTTACGAGTACTGAAGACGGCTTGTTAACACCATCTGAAGTCAACTGGTACAGTTGCTGCGGATTCCCGCCTGCCACTATTCCGGGTAAAAAGCCCTGTTGTTGTTGGGTCGTAGATACGCTGGTGGGACCGTGTTGGGGATGATAGAAGACCGACGGGGTGGCCTGGACCATCGTTGCTACCCCAGCTGGGTGGTGGGGGTTGGAGAATATGGAGGCTCCTGGTGTGGGCTGCATCATGAAGCCGCAAGGGGGCAGTACGGGGAATGCGCCCAGAATCTGAGAAGAGATATGAACTAGTTCAATTTATGAAATCTAAATTGAATCTGTGTGAAAATGTTTTTCCATCCAATGAAATCGTATAGTCGATCTGAAATTATTCTGATTGTTTTCGGATCTGCCATTTATCTTAGAGGCATTAGAGCTATTATCTTACTGGCAGATTTATATGACAGAGAAACTCTAAGACGGATTTTATAATTTCGAAAGACATAATCCACTTTAAATGTCATGACTTGACGAAACTTATGATCAATAATATTATTATTGATCATAAGTTTCTTGATTATAATCAATTAGAAATCAGTTCCTATAATATTATTGCTTTTAAATTTAAAAATATTTGCAAAATACAAATATTATAATATTTTTGTACTATTGTTACATAACACGTCTAAGCTAGTCATTATTTTAGGAATTAAAATTTAGTAATGTAAAAATTTAAATTAACATCTAAATTTAAAATGTAAAAATCGAGTTTGTACATATTATGTATATTATTAAAATATGATTTGATGAAATATTAATTTATCGGTATTTACTATCGCGGTTTAGAAGACACTCCTACCTGCGAGGAAGTCTGTGTAGGATCAATGTGTTGCATTGCTATTGGAGGTAGTCCAGTCCCATAGGCATCCAATGCAATGCTACCCGGTAGTTGCGGAATAGATGGTGGAACTGCCGACATAGTCGGCTGACCTGGCTGGTTCACCACGAAGAAGGGAGCCCCACCCGGCTGACTACTCTGAGTAAAGGCGTACACCTGAGGCGGTTGCGAAGGTTGCATAGAGTTCTGGGGTGATTGTCTAGCAGTGGCGAAGAAGGCAGCTGGTGGGGAATCGTGTTGGTTTAGAGCGCTGACTGGTGTGACAGGTGGAGGAACATAGCCAAGGTGGGACGGGAAGGCCGACAGTGGTGGTCCTGGCGGCGGAGGAGTGGGATTACCGGAGTTGTCGAGCAGAAGCTGTGTCTGGGAGAACTCTTGCTGATGGTATTGCATTTGCTGCTGCTGTTGGTGAATTTGTTGTTGCTGTTGTTGAAACTGTTCCTGTTGAATTTGCTGCTGTTGAAACTGCTGCTGTTGAATTTGCTGTTGCTGGAATTGTTGCTGTTGAATTTGCTGTTGTTGTTGAAGTTGTTGCTGCTGCATTTGCTGTTGCTGGTTAAACTGTTGCTGCTGGATTTGCTGCTGATGTTGAAGTTGTTGTTGTTGCTGCTGATGGTGAAGCATCATGGGTTCCATTCCCGAACGACGATGCCGATCTTGTGGTGGTTGAGACTGTTGAGGAGATTGAACTTCCATCGATCCTTGAGGCATTAATGGTTGTTGCTGTAAATAAATACATACAGTAGAACTTCATTTTAGTTCAACTACAAATTTAAAAATAAATTCGTGAAATAAAGTACAATAGTATTTTGAAAGTTATTAAAAATTCTTTTTTAATAATGCCAGCACTTTATTTCAATTTTTTTGATTATCGTATTATTTAAAATAAAATTTTAAAAATTATATTTCAGTCTTTTTGGCATTACAAGAAATAAAGTATTTTTGTTACTCTAATAATCTTAAATAATATTTTCAATAAATCTCATGCATTATACAAAGTGATAGTGATTAATATTTTATTCAAATATGACGAATGCTATATTAATTATAATATTATTATGTTAATAGTCTATTCCAGATATTTTCGTTCTTGAACATATTACAAAATATTTAAATAAAACACTACAATCATCACCATTTTGTTAAAATAAATGCTATATATATTTTATTAAATACACAGTCAATAATGATATATCCATTTTCGAAAGTTATACCTTGATTATTTTTTACTAAAATTAAGTAGGTAATTACAGAGTAAAATACTGACAAATTATATTTAATTAAATTTTAACTTTGTTACTGTTTTAATTTAAATTGAACATTCTCAATATTCTAAAATAAAAATGACTAGGTATACAAAAAGTAAACACTTAACATTATGTTGGTAGTGCTTCATTCTTAGTAAATTGAGTATTCATTAAGCATGTACCAAATTGATTTTTCGTTGATTTTCAAACGTAACCTTATCAAATAGGCTAGCGTCAAACGATCAGAAGCAACTGACCTGACCGGCAGAAGTCACCGGAGTGCCAGCAGGGCTTGCTGAGGGTTTTCCTTTGGTCATCATCTTGAGCGTCTGCATCAAGGCAATCACATCATCAACTGACAGAGCATTGTCATCGAGACTGAAGGGTAATTCCGTGGTCTGGACAGTCTTATTGCACTCGTGTTGACAAGGGACTACAATGGTCGGCTTGTCCACGTAGTGAATCTCACCGGAAGGGGTGACTATAACGGCCCCCTCATCAGGAGCTTGGTAGATCCGGGGTCGCGATTTCCCGCCTTCCACGCTCTCCTGGGCTACCACGAAGGCCTTGCCGCGAGGACCCTGGATGTGTAAGTGTGTGAGTTTAATAATAAGATGCAGTTATTTAATGATATCTTAGATATGTACAACAGCCTTAGTTAGTTATAACTTGAATAGATTAGACAAAATTATACGTGTAGTTTTATGACCTTATTGAATAATAATATGTTATATAACTACAGCAAATTATACAAACAAAATTCTCAAAAAAAATGTTTAAAATGTCTACAATAGTCTACTTTTCGTCAACAGACAAAAAAAGCAAATATTTGAAACCCTCAGTGTAAACATTTAACTCTAAATGGATATTATTTAGACCCCAATTAAACCTGACTTTACAATTCTATCTAAATTATCTCTACATTAGCCAGAACTCCTTCCCATGACAACTCAACCCTCTATCTCCTTCCTCACCTTAATAACAGAGAATCCGCCACCCAGCGTGTCGGACTTTGGCACTCCAATGAAGATGTTCTGCTCGGGCACCTCAAGGATGCGCGGGTTACCCTCCGTACCGCCCGACGGTGCCACTACAAGCGTCTGGCGTCGGTTGCCCGAGCGCAGTTTGCTCGCTAAATGGATGAGGGCTTCCTCCAACGAGGCCTGGATGGAGAGGTTCACAGAAACCATGGCTTCCTCCTCCCCTTGCCCCGCTACCACGGATCCGGACCTGCTGGTTGGGCCTGTGCTACTCCCACTACCTGTTGGTGCTGATGACAGGAAAAAAAGAAAGGGAATACGGGTTCTTATGGTAACTATAAACATCGAAATAGTTAGGGTTGGGGTCGTTTTGAAAACTAGTAATGTGTAAGATTAAAATGTGTTAACTATCTCATCCAGCGAATATTTTACTAACTACTAAACAATTACACATCGCTTTAACATTGAGCAATAAAATGTGATAAAATGTAATATATTGGAATGTCTTAAATTTGTTTATTACATTAATTAGATTTACATTTTATTAAACGTAAAAATGATAAATTAATCACTTTTAAATCAAAGCATAATATCTTCATAAATAGCTAATAACAGTTCAAAATAATGCCGATATTTTGGACAAAAATGAGCTTCAAGTTATTGCAATCTGCGCAATTTACTCCATAGTAAACATGGCTAGTTAGACATTTCTGACCAAAAGCGACACACGTGTCCAGTTAAATGTCAAAATTACAATTTAAATAAGCTACTTTCTATCTTATATTTATCTAACCATGACAAATAACTAACAAAACATCAAGCTAAAAAATAAGCGATTTTTATTATGAAGATCCACTTACAATAAGCTAATAATTGGATGAAAAGTCATTTTAAATAATAATTCACTAAATAAAGTACTCGAATTTTTATATAATACAAACTTGAAGCGGAATACAATTTTGATTTAAACTAACAACTTAATAATGTAATAACAACAATATAGTGAGTAATGTATACTTCGTCCAAGTTAAAAAGTATATTATCATCAGTTCTTTTGTAAATTGAAACAATGATTATAATATTATTTTCTACCTTGAACATAATAAACAAATACAATGCTAATAATTGTAGAAAAAAACCACAATGTTAAAAAATGAACATCGTCCTGAATTCTAAATAATTATTGGTATAAAATATTTTGCAGAAAATGTTCATTGTACATATTATGAAAACATAATTATTAGCTATGTCATGTTCTTTAACAAGGTGCTTCTTCTGTGGTTTCCAATGGCACGGAACTATAACCTGCAATCTTAGACAGAGCCGCAAAGATTAACTTTTCTTAGATCTCACTTTAATCACTCTATAATTTACAAATCAAAATCAGAACAAGTCATAATATATATATCAGGAACTAGCCAAAAACGCTCACCAGGGATGTCGCCAGCAGCTTCAACAACTCCCACAGCTGCTACCGCAGTTACGGACGACGATGACATTGGCAGTTGCTGCTGGTACTGATACTGGGAGTCCAGGGAGGATGGCGGCTGTGTGAGACTCTCGACACCCGAATCAGACTCCAGACTGTTCCCACCTCCCTTATTAGTAGTGGAATTTGCGGCCTCTTCCATAGCACCAGAGGCAGTCAGTGTGCTGGTGTAATCCATGGTATCCAGGGCGCCACTAGCAGGAGTAGGGATGCCAGTCAAAAGGAGTTTTGGGTCCTCAGGAGGATCAGGCGAAGAGTTGGCTGATCGGACAAATGGGGGCACCGCTGGAACAAATTCGGGCTTTGTGATGGAGATGTTCATGTCTGTGTTTGTGCCTGAGCTTGCCCACCGCTCTGCAATGCATTGAAGAAAGAGAGAAATACATTAGTCCTGGTGTAGTGATATAGTTTTCAATTGATCACAAATAGTAAAATATCCAAGATATCAAATTCGATAAGAGTCTTTTCCACCCACCCCATTACCATCAAAATATGCTTGAAAGTCTTGTTTAAAAAAAACATGACACGATAAAAATATAAGTTTACATAATACTGCAATAAAATACAAGGCTCAAAACACAGGATCAACATTTTGGTAGAAAATTAACCAAATGAGTTTTTAGTTTATCGAATGACGAAACTATCAGTAGTACATATTATTTGAATTTATAAAACAAAATTGACTTTCAAAACTGAAGAAATTTTATTCATTTTCATGAAATCTATATAAACCTGTGTGTGCGAGTCTAATAAGCTCATTTCAATAAAACAAAACAAAGAGCGACTTACCAGCATTGGAGGATAAGCCAGTCCCCTCAAAGACCTCTCCTTCCACCAACTGAGGCAGACGGGGCGCCATTGACGTACCCCCACCACTGCCAGACGAGCTAAGAGGAGGCTCCGAAGATGACGAAGAAGAGGCAGAAGGCGAGGAGGCGGAGAGGGGCGGTGGCGGAGTGGGCGAGCTCTCACTACTGGGCACAGAGGGTGGCATGTAGAAAGAAGTGGCCGAGGAGGCGAGCCCCAGAGTGGCGGGCACTGGGTAGAATGTATAGTCCTCGTTGAGGCGGACAGAAGTGATGTCGGAGCACAGAGACTTGAGCATCAAAGTGACTGTCTCTTTGAGTGCGCGCTCGATGTCCTGGTCTTCGTTAGAGAGGTTCTTACGGGAGCCTTGGAACTGTGAATTGGGAGGAGGCAAAATGGCAGCTAGAGAGAGATGATCGAATAGGTGGTGAAAATCGTGTATTACACATATAAAAGATAATAGAAGAAGCACATTTTATAAATACTTCAGAAAAAAATTATTCAATGATTATAACTCAGCATAATTTCTTAACTAAATACGATAGTAATATGTTTGCACAAATAATGTAACAATATAGCTGATAATTTTTTTGATAAATTAGTCAAACAGTAAAAAACAATATAAAAATAGGAAAATACACTTAATTAGATCTTCTAATAAATTAAATAAATTTAAATTCTAAATACATCAGTTAAAATGTTGTTGTCGTTTTTTTTTAATAATTTAATAACAAAATAACATAACTCCTATTTAAAATCTTTATAAAATATAATAATGATATGTTATATATTTGTATGAATCCAAATCATAATTTTAAAAATTATTGATTAAAATATTCTTATTTTACGCATATATCAAAAGCCATATCTTATTATTCCTGTTTAAATTAGCCAATCAACAACAATAATTATATAGTTTTCATTATAAATATACATACAATGTAATTTGAAAGCTGTAACTATTAAGATTCGTTAAAAGAACCTATTCAACTAACTTTCTATAATACCTAAATCTCCAAATAATATATACAAAATCTCAAACTCTCACGATCAGGCAATCAGCAGTTCTTAGTTTTATATATTAGACATATTAACTGATTTTCCAATATTATTGTACAAACATTTCATTTTATTTTTGAACCCAAAGAGATGCTGAAACTGGTACAAAGTATTTCATACTTTTCTATGACTAGAAATGGTTGAAGCTGCTATTACTCAGGACAGATTAAAAGAACCAAAAACCTCAAACTCACAACGGGTATCTTGAAGTCCTCGGTCTTATCGGAGAGGTTGCATCGGAAGGTCAACTTCCAGGTCCCCTGCGAACCATTGGGGTCACTGCGATCGGGCATCTGCATGGAAAATGTGAGTCTCTGTTTCTCTCCATTGCTGCCTCCGGCCTCGCCGCCACCTGGAGACACTCCAAAACTGCTGCTATTGTTGGTGGAGCCCACCGCTGCTGCAGAGGTAGGACTAGTGGCACCGCCGTCATCAGCACCACTCCCACCTGTTAAAAGGTAGTTGAGGATTCCTTGGCTAAACACACAGATTCCAATACTTGGCTAATTAAGGGGTATCAACAAACTATGTTTTGTTTTATGAAATATATCATTTTTAAGACAATATTTAATTGAAACTGAAGTGTATAATATATAGGCTTTTTGTGACAACGTCATCATCCTATTATAAGTTTAAATTAAGTCAAGGTAAGAACAATCTACAAATAGTATACTCTATACAAGTTTAAAAAAAGTAATCAAATTTTATTCTTCAAAATCATTTTAAAATTATTTATTTGTTTTTATAAACTTTTTTGCGTGTACATTATCCTACACTGTTCTCCAGATTGTTATCCAACTGATAATTATTAAATAAAACAAATATTGTCTACTTTAATGTCACAGAAAAAATCAGTCATTCATAAAAAATACTTTTCAAATGAATAATATGAGGTATCGATTATAGATTATAACATACTTTACAGTAGCTGGAAAGCATACTTAATAGATATTATTACGAACTCTAGTTGAAAATTGAAATATAACTCTGAAAAGTGCATACATTTCATCCTGAATAATTGATAAATGTAAGGGCTTTCTGCAAGTTTATAATGAAATAAAGTAAAACAGTCTCTCCAATAAATGGTTAAAAAAGCTTAAAATTTAAATTCTTGAAATACAAACTATAAAGTTAATTTCGCAGTGTATATATATATATATATATAACGATTTCAAGTGAAGTTGATACCTGTAGATTCCTTCCGGATATCTGTGACACGAAGAAGGTAGCGACCCTTGGCCTTGCTCTTCTTTCGACTCTTCTTCTCACCCTGCTGTGTGGTATCAATGATCAATCATACAAGAAAAATACTCATTAATAGTCAATTTTTGACGCATTTCATGAACAACTGAACAATTAATTACAGGAATGCAGGAATAATAAAAAACGATCTAGAAAAGATTATGCTGAATTAGTCAAATTTACATTATTTAAAGGGTATATTTTTATCAATTGTCTTTTAGTCAAACAATTACAAGTTATAGCATTGCAAATCATAAATACATAAAATGAGAACAATTTATTTCTAAAATTTAAAAAATAAAATAAATAAATAAAAGTAAAATAATTTCAATTTCGCTCGAATCGGTACTTAATAGAAACATTAAAAGTAGTATA
This sequence comes from Invenusta paracnida, assembly GCA_036023295.1. NCBI lineage: Eukaryota > Metazoa > Platyhelminthes > Proseriata > Coelogynoporidae > Invenusta > Invenusta paracnida. The sequence goes on along the minus strand of JAYRBW010076829.1, from coordinate 9,163 downwards.
TTTTAGTAACACTTTGAATTTAAAAATTATGTTTAATAAAAATAACAATCAAATGTGAAACTGAAGCACTATATAACTCTAATTGCATATTTAATTAAATTTAGTTAAAACTTCAATATTCTTAATTATAAAAAGAATTGTTATATATATAGAAAATGATTCTAGGTATTTTTAATCCGAATCAATTCTCCAGGTTTACCAATTGAGTTAATAAAGAACGAAAATATTAATAAGTTAGTATCGCAAAGAAAACAATAAAAATATACTAAATGTATGTTAATTACGACTAAATATAAATAATCTATAACAGAAGAACGAATCTATCTTATCTTATCTTTCAAAGTGAAACATAATTTGAGCGTTGAGGAGACAAACGTATATCACTAAATTAAAAAAAGCAAAGTAGAAATTAGATAACGACTTAAAAATATAATATAATATAAATGACCAGAAAGAATGTTAATGAACCGTGCATCCTAAAGTGAAGGACATGAATTTGTCGATTTTGACGCGAAGAACTGTTGAAAAAAAGAATCGTTACCAAGATCGTAGCTGTGATGTCGCAAATATATTAAACAATAATGAACAAAAAAAACTTAATTAACAAATATAAATTCTCCGTAACAGGTATATTGAAATAGTTCTTATTTAAGATTTATTTCTCAATACAGCGGCATATTGATTTATTATAATTCAATAATATTTTACATAATATTTTTAAATAATTATTATTATTCCCGTTATAGTAACGACCTTAGCTACGTAATAACAATCGTTTCTTTTTACAGCGGTTCTTCGCGTCACTTAAGTAAATATGTTCCGAAATTAGTATTACATAATTCATATTTTAATAATGATCATGAAAAATTCTCTTTTTAATTAAGATAATAAAAATATATTTTTTTACAATTTGAAAAATTGTAATTACATTAAGCACTTATCTTTTAAATGTAATTTCAAATAGGTCAAATAGAAAGATTTTTGTTTAAGATTTTCATTTGAAAACTAGCAAGAATTCTAAATACATAATATGCTTATACAAGTCCTGAGATATTAAGGTGTAAAAATACAGTTTTAGAGCCTTTAGTACCGAAATTACACTTTGACTAACGCGTGCCCTGTATAGTTGATGTATTCAAACACTTTGATCTCAACTAAAGCAAAGTAGAGAGAAAGAATAAGCTAAAAGATAGACAGACTAAGTGTTAATGAAGCATGCATAATGACGATGTACCTACATAAATTTGTCAATGTACTATTAAGACATATTATATCCACGCAATGATATAAAATAGGTTTGTAGATATAGAAATGCATACTAGAAATACAAACTATACAAAATTCCTGAGCAATAAACTTCAAGGGGCTAGTTCAAAATAAGAATAATAGAAAAGGTATTTTAAAAATGGCGACATTTGTAATATTGGCAAAATCTTACCTTTGTTCGAATCTTAAATAGATACCTGCGTGTACATATTGTAGGTACACGTGTAACGTGAAACTTTCTACCAACTTATACGTGAAAATGAATAGTTAAATAAAGGGCAAACAAAATTATACCATAACAATGAAGCAATCGAATGATTCTGATTGAACGCATAATGCAAAGGGCATATAAATCTCTTTAGTCTATAATAATAATAATAATAATAATAATAATAATAATAATAAGGGCCACGGTATAAATCATCTGATTAATAAAAAATCAAAATAATCGCCAAATTATGATATTGCAAAGCATAATGAATCACATAATTATTTCATCCAAAGCAACTTTACATTTTTTAGTGTAACTAGCATACGCTCTAAATTTGTAGAAGAATTTTTACAAATAATATAAATACTTTGATCAATTAAACAATGACATTAAACGGACAAAAAGCCTCTAGAAGCGAATTCTTGATGCAAAATGTAAAGTTCTCCAGCCGCAAATATTGATTGGATAAATTCCTCGATTCTTTAATTCAGATTTGTCATTCCTCATGATTTTCCAGGCAAACATAAAAATTTGAGACAGACTGCCTGACAGACCTGCCCACCAAATGATTGCGGCCACGACGATGAGGGATAGACGGTAGATTTTAGAGCAGTTGGAGTTGATGTTGGTACAGGCTGCGATTGAGTCTGTTTTTGACTCGGGGATGGTGGAGGCTGAGCACGCAATCTCCCCGCCAACTGGAGCAGCTCAGCAGCAACTGAACTCTGCACGGGTACTTCCACCGTCAACTTGGCTGTCACACCAACATTACATTGTTGACTCTTTGTTGCCAAGGTAGCCTTACCACAGTCGCCATCACTAGCGGTCGCTTCCAACAATGCCGGGAGTCTGTTGTGCTGTTGATTATAGTGACCATGACCAAGATACCGACGTCTACCCATTGTTACACGTCCAATTTTAGACACGGATGATGAAGGGCCGGTACGGTCATTTATACCACGTGAACTGCAAACCTCACCACTACCTTGCGTTGCTAGGGGACTGATGTTGCCTGTGGTCTGATTTCAAGTGTCACATTTAAAGTTTTTGATTAAATAACTGAAACTCAATGTTCGTCTTATAAAACATAAATATAGTATACCCATGGACATAGCAGTAACCATGAGCGACACGTTATAATATTAAATTAGACGTGGTATTTGTAAAATAAAATGTCATGTAATTACTTACTTTGAAATAAAGCAGCGTATTTTTAACGCGCTGGGCTATTTCTATAATTTACGCTCTATTCAGTATTAGTTTATTTATTTTTAACAACAACAAAAAACAAGTTTGGATAGTTGAGGAATTCTTAAAAATCGACGTAAAATCAAAAATTAATAAGCAGAATAAATTGCAGGTGCACATAATATAAAATAGCATGTCTTCCAACATGAAAAAAGGATTCCTGGGTAAATTGCATATGAAATTATTTATACAAACCTCGCAATACAATATTTATGTAGTATGGTACGGTGTAAATAAAAAAGTCATTAAATGCAACAATAACTTACACCACTCTTTCCGTATTAGTGATAAATTAACCAGCATACCGTTAATTGAGATTATAAACATAAAATTAAACGATATTGATTAGATTTAATTTTAATAAACTAAATTCCATTTAAATTGAATCTTTCTTGTAAAAGCGAGATATTAATAGACAAAGTTAGTGAAGTATTATAATAACTATTTTGAACGTAGTAAGGTTTTACAAATTAGTTTCATATTACATATACAGTTTCCTAATAAAGAATATAAAGACATATTTAAAAATAAACTAACATCTCCATCCATTTTTGTAGATAACAATATTAATCTACAGTGAAACTAATACGAAATCAGAAGTATCACCTTAGCAGACACTAGGATGTGTTAGCAATGAATAAAGCCATGCAAAAAACCACACAGAAACGTGCCAGGTAATGGATTAAAATCATAACACATTTACACACCTTGGAATTAATACAAAAAAGCGTGGATTTCGCGCGTATAGACTTGAGAAAGGCATGACTAACAGAGTAAAAAATAAGACCATGCAGAGCAACCAAAATAGTTTAATAATTAATTATAAAGACTAAATAGTGCAAATAAAATTTAATCTACAAAAAATATTGGAAAAAATGATAGTGGATAATAAAGAAGATATAATTTGAAAGATGAAACGAAACAAAAGCATAGAGAAAAGGAAATAATAATAATAAATGACTAAAAATGAAGAGGTAGGTACGTAAATCGATTAAATAAAAAGTATACTACTAAATAGTCAACTGGTTAAATAAAATTTAACAAAACAAAAATCTATATAATATGTTATAATAAAATATTGCGCATACAGTGCGGGAAGGTGTTTGTACCTTCATTAAGGTGCCCTTATTGAGTCCTTTGCCGCTTTCGTATCGCTGGATTTGTAATCTCCGTTATGACAACGCTACGTGCTTATTCGTAATTGTCAAAATATCAAGAACTACGGATACTACATTTCTTACGTGCACGGGAAATATTTAAAGATGCTTAACAATAATTAAAGAAATTTAAACATCTAGTCAAAAACAAATTTAAAACGTTTGCAGGCAATTTTCAGGAAAAAAAGACGAAACTTTAATAATAACTTAATTTAAAAAATGAATTATTAATTTGAGCGTAGTAAACAATTTTTCATCTAACATTTTTTGTGATCACGAAATATTAAGCCATATCAAGATAAAATAGTTAAAATAGAGGTAAAAGGGGAAATCTACGAGGTCAAATAATTAATGCCAACAAACCAGCACAACAAATATTGCGAAAATGGGTAACTTGCTAGAATTTTTTAAATAAGCTAGCGGCATAAATGAAAGGAAAGCGACAAAAGTAGCCTATGGCTGTACTACTGTAAAAGGGTGGCTTATGTGGACGGGCAGGTTGTTGGTTGTGAAGCAAAGAGCGCGCAGTTAGCAACAGTGACAGACAGACAAACAAACAGACAAAGTTGGAGAAGAATAATGCTAATAGTGGCCACCACCCGGCTATCTGTGCCCTCTTCTCTCATCACCTCAGTGGACCCTTTGCGTGCCCGAGTCATGTGATTATGCACAGACTGAAGTTCAGCAGCGTTGCCAGGCAGTGTATACGCAGCAGAGTGGGTGGAGGGAATAGTCAACCCAGGCATAGAAGGTTGATGCCCCTCACTCCGACGTCGCTGAAGCTTGTTGTAGCCGGGAGGAGCAAGTGCCGTAGAGCCGCTGCAGTTGCTGAAGAATACCCCACCACCACAATCCATCTGTTGGTTGTTGTTAGTGAGGGGGTGTTGTTGAGTCAGGCAAAATAGGACAGACAGACACACAAATGGTTGGTGGCCGAGTTTGGAGTATGGGTGAACGGGTGGACAGGATAGACCAATACGAGGACGATGGGAGGGACATGATGCAGCTATTAATACTGCTTGCTCATTGGTTACATACATACACATATACATAGCATTGAGGAGGAGGGATTCTAATGAAAGTATCGATTTTTCTAGTTTTCGTATTACTCATAGCAGGATTTGGTGCATTTTTGTGAAAATTTGTGATAGACAAAACGCGTGACTTTAGTATCTACGCACACACATTCGCTAATGCTACAAGCATTAAGGTAATGAAAGTTTAATTTTAGCCATTTTCTTAGTATGCAAAACAGTAAATTAAAAACTGTTTCGAATGATTTTAATGAAGGAGATTAGTCTAATACAAAATAACGTCTTTAATGAGTGAATAAATAGTAGTCAAGTGAAAGTCCTGAAGATAATAAAAAGCCTTTTAGACAATATAAGAATAGAAAATGGCAAAGTATACATTTTTACACCAAATGTAGTTAAAGTTCTAGTCATAGATTTAACATTGAAAACAAAGAAATCAGTATTGTAATTATAGATTATCTTAATTTGATAGTTAATGTCATAAAAACGATTTATTAACTATATATATTCAAGAAAGCCTGAAAGAAACCCATAACAATATTTATCTTTTGAATAAAATAATAAACTCAAAAATACTAGAATACCTACTAAAACACAATAGTATATAATACTATACATAATATAAAACTAAGGAATATAGCCGAAACACTATAATTCAAAATTTAGTTAAATCACATCTTGAGAGAACTAGTCAAAGAGTAAATATTGTGACTAAAACTAACTCTGGAAAGGACTAATAGAGTGCTGTTAAGTAACAATTTATTGGACATTTCACACAATTATAGACGTATTGAGGATGGGAGTAACTCAGATAAAAAAAATGCGATTTTAGGAGAAAGATGTACATATTTCAGTGCAAATCAGTCAATCTGATAAAATAAAATTCAAACGTTTAAAAGGCTGATAGAGATGGTTTAATAATCTATTAAGAGGAAATTTTGTTAAGGAGAAAGGCACACTTCTAGATGAAATACGAACAAAACACAAGTAATAATCTGATCGTATTGAAAAGCTTCTAAACAAGGCTTCTAATCGAAAAGTGAGTATAAAATGGACGGAGAAATGGGCACCGAAAAAAAAATATTTTAAGCTGATTTTATATAAGATTAATCATAATAAGTCAATAAATACATATAAATGACACCCGATTATATAAACAATCGTAAAGAGAACAATGCAAACAAAAATTGAAACATCAATATCATGCTTGCATGATAAAAATAGCATTATACACTCATGTGTAATCCATTTTTCTCTAATTTAACTAGATAAGTGATTTCACAAATTAGATTAAAAAACAATTTGTTAAGTGGAGCTAATAATATTATTTATATAAATAGTGAAAATAAATGACGCTGCACAAAACACACCACATCACTCAATCAATGAACCAACCAAATAAATTCGAACAAAATCCGGGTAACCAATAGAATACGTGAACGTGTACAAAGTAGACAAACTCTCAAATAACTAATAAGAGACAGGACAAAGTGGGGGTGTACCTTGCTAGCCGTAGAACCGGTCCCTATAGCACCAGTAGCGGGGTCGATTGAGCCAACCAGAACGTGCGGTGGCCCACCCGAGGGGGGTGTAGATGGCTGCATTTGATTGGAGGACGCTGACATGTTGGATTCCTACACAGAAAATTGAAGTCAGACTTTGATTGCTTGATACAAACTCTACACTGTTAGTGTATAACACTAACATATTATATTCTAATATTTTATATTTTATAGGATATAATATCTAAACACCCATTTATATGCATTCTAGGTAATAAAACCTCAAATTATTATTTTAAGATAATTTTCCACCCCCCACGATTCAACTCGCTCCTACGCTTATGTACATTGAACCGTTATTTAATATTTCGGAAGAAATAGACTTTCTGATATTTTATAGGAAGCTTCTTACTGCCTCATACGTACCTCGTGATTATTAGAATCAATTTCTTGAAAAGAATCGTCGCCTGAAAAATAAATAAAAATATTTTAAAGTATATGAAATATAAAAAAGAATCTTATATCACATAGATTGTAATTGTAACCATATTTATACAAAAAAACTGTATTTAATTGAACATAAGAAAACACCAGCTCAACTGATTGTACTATAAAAATAGTAAGCAAACTCTAGAACGACCATTTAGCATGAATTAAGGATGATAATAATAAAATTCGGGAGTTAAAGATTATTCTAATGATAACTCAACAAAAAATTAACAAATTATTATCCAACAAAATTAAATCTATTTTTTAGTTGGCGAATAATACCGCAGCTAAAGGACAGATGCAAAAGTATAAAAACCCATATATATATACACATATAAATTATATATATATATATAATTGATATAAACGGTCAGAATATTTGAATGGAATTGGATTGAGTATTAAAAAATGTATAACTGAAAATTCTTAAAAATATATAAAATATATTCTTTAAATCCTTAATTTAAAGTCTACAATACATAATATAACATTCAAGTCAGTTTTCTATTTAGTTTTGCCACATTACTGTCATGTTGCAATATGCAACTAAAATTTTACAAATAAATGTAATTTCTCTTTCTCTAACTCCACATAATAAATATAATGATTGAGAAACAAAACAAAAAATGCAGTAACCATGATTGACGAAAGCGTAACCTAATGTTGTCCACATCAAAGAGGAGGTAAGCGAGAACCAATTAAAATGGAGAGAAATTAAACAAATTCAATACGCGAGAAAAATAGTAAGCAAGACAGCGGACGCGTAAAAGTAATTAAAATGAATACGACGTATTATCACCGACGCGTATAATAGAGCGTATGTGTATACGATAAACACATTGATTCATGTGTTGCACATTAATCATATATCGTACCACAAATTTATCGTGGGGGGGATGGAGGCGTAAATTAAAGCGGCACCTATAGTAAGATAGGCACAATTATAACTAAGCAGAAGCCAAATTGCTGATGATAAGGAAGAGCGGTGAGATGGAAGGCAAGGCGGGGCGGGGTCAGAGGGGTACTTACCATGCTGGCGAAATTTTGGTGAGTGACTCTGACTTTTTTTCAAGAGTCTTGGTGAGCCGCCATTAACGGCGAACTTTGGCGAGTAAACTCTCGCATAATGCACGCCTGAGTGTGAAGTGGATTGAGTGTCAAAGGGGGGGGTTTTATTGAAGCGCAGACTAGGCATGCTGAAGCCGGTCCTACAGTTTGTAAATGACTTTACTGACATTTCGAAAGGTGAAATCATTTTATGGATAACTATGTTTTGACTTGAAATATTTTTTTTTATAAAGAAAATTATTTATATATAATCGATATTTGTTCGTATTTGTAGCATAGAAGACAGCAGGACTTGAAAGAATACTTATTTAAAATGATTATAGCTTACTTACTAAAAATGAACACTGCCCTTTTCTTATCAAATTGTAAATGTCATTCGTCATCTAATTAATAACTTTTGGCTAATAAATTAATGACTGCATATTATTCCTTCTTATCAAATAAGAAATTAAGTACAGACTTTCTTGTAAATAAATAATTATACAAAATATAACTATATTGATGTATGCGTTGATTTTCAGTAATAGCTATTTGATTTCCACAGTTCTTTAAAAATTTATCTCAATAAAACATTTTATTATTTTAATAAATAGAAACAAATAAAAAAAACTATTTAGTGAAACCCTTATAATAAAAGACTTTCGAAATAATTTGTATCAACGCCGGTAAACTATTTTTACAGATAACAAATGTTGATCGTCGTTTTTGCCAATCCAGAAGGTTTCACTGAATTGTTATTTATCATGACGTCATATGTCATGATTATAAATATCCTGTGTTCAAGTACACAAAAATGCATACGCTGCAGTATACATTAACAAGATATTTTCAATTATAAACGCAGGAAAAAAACTATGCAAAGGAAATTTTGTATTTTATGCTCTAAAACTGTTTATATAAGTATTCCAAAAATAAATTTTAATATTAAAAATATAAATTTACATAATTATAAGAGAGTAGCAAAGGATTACCAGGATAGAAAAGTAAGCATTTAAGCCAGTTCTTTAGTACTACCAGACACTTTTTCTAATTTTCCATATTAAAGAATTGGAGACAATTCATGATTTAGACCCAATTTTTATGAAAATGCACATTTTCATGGAAATAACTATTTTAACATTTATTAAGAATACAATGATGCATATTATTTTGTTCGTTTAAGTGTTTTCTACACGTTAGAAACAAATT
>JAYRBW010076818.1:0-24718 GCA_036023295.1 Invenusta paracnida | reverse complement strand
GGACCTCCATATCCCGAGGTGGGTGGGGCACACTCATTGGTTCCTCCATATCCCGGAGGTGGGTGGGGCACACTCATTGGGTCCTCCATATCCCGGAGGTGGGTGGGGCACACTCACAATGTCACGTGACCATCCCTTTGGGTGCACAATATCATATGACCACCACGTTTGGTGCACAATGTCATATGACCACCACGTTTGGTGCACAATGTCATATGACCACCACGTTTGGTGCACAATGTCATATAGACCATCCCGTTTGGTGCACAATGTCATATGACCACCACGTTTGGTTCACAATGTCATATGACCACCACGTTTGGTGCACAATGCCATAAGACCACCACGTTTGGTGCACAATGCCATATGACCATCCCGTTTGGTGCACATTGGTGAATATATAGCGCTAAAGTTGTAAATCAATTTTTGGGAAAGTTATGAAAGCTTGCATTGCTCCTTTTATTCATTTTTAATTATCACAGTAAAAATGCTGGAGGTGGCTTACTAGGTCATTTACCCCAATTAGTCAACATTATCAGCTAATTACTTGATTTTATATAAAATAATCTGGTATATATATTTGTTAAATTTAAATATAACATAATAGAATATATTATAACGTAATTATTATAGGTAGGATACATTAAAACATATTTGCTAAACTTTGACGTTATTCTCTGCAATTTATATTTTGTTATACCTACATTAATTATAATTATATTAATTAAATGATTCAAGTAATGTAAAATATACCTTTATGTATAATTTTGTTCAGTTTATATATACTAGTATAACTTTATTTTCTATTTTTGAATCGCGAATATCCTTTATTGAACTAAATTTTTCTCTACAGGATTGATATGCGCATTTCTACGATTAATTGAATTGAGTTTTCCGAGAATGTTATGCGTTCATGAGTTGAGTAATATATTGTTGTACCTACTGAGATCACCGTATTACTTATATGTACCTATTTGTATTAATATGAATTGAAAAAGATGATCGTGTGAATGGGTTTGAATTAACGATAAAATCGCTCACTACTAAAATATAATTGTTAATGGGATGTTGTACTATATATAAAATGTAATTATATACATACTATATATGTATATTACATTAAGCAAGCATTTGTATATATACTAAAGAACTTTTTTAAATAATCCTTTCTAGTGACTTTCAAACAAAGAAGTCGATTAGAATGACTCAACTGCGTTAAAGAAGTGAACGATATAGGAAACCTTATACGCATACATTGGAAATACAAAGAAATACCATGTCTATTTTTATACTTCCAAAAAAGTCTATATTATATTTTTGCGTGCATAAACCGAGCAATAAGCCACATTTGTCGACTAAAACCACTTCATATCAATCTCTAAATGTAAGCTTCAAAAGAATTATAATATGTAATAGTGTGAGTCATGGATTTCTTAAATGAGTTTAGATTCGAGACATAGACACCCTGCTCTGTTCTGATATAAATATATTTAACGATTAAATATAATATGCTTAGACACTTGATATAACTGTAACTGTTATGTCTATGCCTAACTCTATTATTCTTATAAGCAACCACAGAGGTACTAAGGAAGCAGTAAACTATACATGATTGATCCACCAAATGTTTGAATAGTTAAATATAAAATCTTCTTTCAAGAAAGCAATCAATTCATTTAATTTTGAAACAGCTTACTGAATTTTCTAATTTCTTATTAGTATTATTTATTCAGTATATATATATGATTGCTGAATGAATGTACCATATACAGATTGAATCCGAATCAAGTGGAGTTAGAACAAAAAACATATTTAACTAATTAATTGCATTTGCAGTTTTGGGAGTTGGTAGCTATATATATCTTGTTTGCAATACTATCATCCACATTTGTCTGAAATCAGATTTCTATATCAGCATTACTCTTTGGTGATACAATAATTTCGATATATTTTAACCATAAGTCATTTATTTGTCACTCAAAATTATAGTAAATGGTTAGATTATTTTATGATATGAATTTTCATATATTATTTCATCCAATACAAAATTGCACTTCTCATTTACGTATATGTTTATAAAATTTTGTTTGCACCATTAGTGCTTTTAAATATTATATACAGGTTGGTAGATTAGTATATGTGGTAGTAATGCTTTTATATTTACTCAGCGTTATAATACTAATCAGCTTATTAATAATACATATTTAATTTTAATTTATATTTATTGAACAATAACTCTTTTTTTGCACATGATGCAATAAAGATATCTATTTAAAAATTCATTTTTAATTTTGTATTTTTATATAGAAATAATTTGTAAATATAATTGGCCATTTTGTAGAAAGAAATATATTTGTATGAAAATATTTTTAGTATTTTGCGTTCAAATATGATTTAAGCATTTAAATGAACCATTTTTTAATCTAAAGAATTGTTCATATGTCTTTTTGAAATTATTATTATTATACTGTTTATTACCTACTAAATCTTATCGGTATTTATTCAATTGTTTAATTTTTGTCTTTCAGCATTTCTCTCAAGGTACACCGACTACTTCTGTTGTTGTTTTTGTGGTGGTGGTGGTGGTGGCTCTTCTATTGCAATGACTAAACAGTCCTGGGGCGGGCGTCACGAAACACTTTTAGTGCTAAAAGTTTTTAATATCGGTGTTAGTCAACATTTGAGCGCCACGAAACAACTTTAGTGCTGGTTTATAACCTTTATAAATGATTTAAGTGAGACAACTTTTAGTCACTAAAAGTGTTTCGTGACGCCCGCTCCAGGGCGCCAAGAAAAATTTAATAATTTTAGACGCGTCGGTGATCTAGGCCAATATGGAATAAGCCTCAAAGGCAACGCACTTGCTTTGAGGATAGATTTGTAATTTTGGACAGTGCTATATAAGTGTGGTAAAAAGGGCCACATAGCTAATAACTGTCAAGTCCAAAATAAATACACTTCGTCAAACTGAGGTCTTGTGTCAAAGTTAGACCAATTGATGCCAGTGTAGAGAAAAAGGCTGAAGTTAGTGTAGCTAGTTATATAATATTGGTTCGGTAGGATAGTTTAATCGGTCTATTGCTCATAGATAGTGGAAGTGAGGTTAATTTAATTAGTAATCGAATGTGGGAGGAACTTAAAGAAAATGGGTTAAAACGAGAAATTACCTTTTCTAATGTCCTGTTAAAAACATTAAATCAGACTAATTTATCTGTTATCGGGAAAATCAAATTGAGAGATTAATCTAAATAATAAATTAACGACAGAGAGATTTTTCGTTGTAAAGATGTCGCATGATGCAGTAATCGATTGGTTAAACATGGGTAGTTTTCGATTACGGGAGTATGAAGAATTCGGCTCGCTGCCGAATCCGCGAGCCGAGACCGGCTGCTCGAGCATTCATGCATAACTGGGGAACTTGTTTCGGGTTTCCGAACACTATATTAACTGATAGAGGTACAAATTTTTGCTCCGAATTATTAAAAGAATTGTGCAAGATTCTTGGGATTGCAAAACTTACTACAACCGCATATCACCCACAAACCAAACGGGAGGTTGAAAAATTTAATGGAGCCTTTTTCAAAAGTTGATTTGTGTCTGGAAATTCTCACCCGCTCGCCTAGTTTATACTTTGGTTTCCGTTTCGTAGGTTTTTCTCCATATAAGTGTAACCAAACATATGTTTCATTTTCAGGAGTTACTTGACTGGGCGTACGACCAAGTATACGATGATGACTGTTATTATAGGAGGTTATTAGTTTAGAAAGCAGTTCCAACCACTTGTATATACCCTGCAAGATGTTGACTCACGCTATTAAAAGGAAACAGGAAGTATGGGATGAGTATATTTCAAATATCATGCTGGCATATCGTTCCAGTGTGCACGCCACCACTGGTTATACGCCGAATTTTCTAATGTTCGGTAGAGAAGATAAAATTACGGTGGATTTAGTTTTCCAATTGCCGGGTCAGCAATGCCAAAGTATAAATCAATATGTTACGACCGTGAGAGGTAACATGCAAAATGCTTATATCAGTTAGCTAGAGAGCGTATGATCACAGATCATATAAGAGCGAAAGAATTGTATGATCGTAGAGTTTATGGAAAGAGTTTTAAAGAGGGTGATAAAGTCTGGCTGCATCAGCCAGCGATTCCGATTTGGTTGTCACCAAAGTTTAATTTATTTTGAAATGGGCCTTAGAGTTAAAAAATGCATGGGGGAAGTTATTTATGAGATAGAAAATTATTAATATATTAATTAAAATATTATTAATAATATTGTACATTTCAATAGACTTAAACCGTATTTTGAGCCAGTTAATTTTGGTGGGAGACCAATAGTGAATGTTAGAGTCGGGGAGAAGGTAAGTGAAGTTGAGGAAAATGGACATAGACGTGAAGAGGAGGGTCGCGATTTGGTTTGGAGAGAAAGACGCGAGATGCCAAGAGAACTGCGGAGGCACGGATTGAGGCCTCGGAGATTACTTAGGGCGCCAGTTGATCTTCGTAATAGGTAAGAGTTATTTAAGAATTAAAATATGGTAATATTTTTTTGGGATACAGCCTTGTGTTATTTTTGTTAATGTTCACCCCGCAGGTTGCTCTACGAGATACACTACTCCGATCATGGGAGGTGATGTACGAGGTCAAGCTCTGGAGCAAGGGAATTGAAGATCAAGAAAGGGGCCAGCGATTGAAGCCCAAGAAATTATTGTTAATGATTATAAAATGATTTTTTGTCAATGAAATTGTATTAGGCAAAAGTGTTATGCATTGCACAAGTTAAAAAGTTTTTTGCGCAAGTCATTTTTTCTTTTAACTAGCAAATACTTTCAGTAATGACTTGCAGTAGATTATGGGACACAATATTTTGTTTAGGAGAGGGTTGTTCTCACAGATATGTAATGACAATGATACGTTTATTAATGTATGTTAATTTGTGCTACCGATGCGTCATTTATTACGAGATGAATTATGTGATTACGAGTATTGAGTAAATTATGTGGTTGAATAAGATGTTGAGTTAAATATTATTTGGTAAAGTAAAGTTAATAAACGTTGTGGAAAGTTTTGCCCATAGAGTAAAGATACAAGTAAAGTATTATATGTATCTCGTATTAGGTATATGTAGAACATGTGTTTATTGAGAGAAGTGCAGAGAAGCATTGAATATTTACAATAAAATAGGCAAGTGATTAAAAAGGGTGAAGGAGCGAAATATAATTTAAAAGATTGTTGGTGGCGCAGTCTCCAATAGGCTGCTCAACAAAAAAGCTTAATGAGTTAAGTCGAATGCCGAAACATCTGTGTGTGTGGCTGGAATATTATTTTCACTGACTAGTTAAATTTAGCTCGTCTTCTTCAATTTTATAATCCGCTAAATTAACTGCTTGTAACTACAGAAGATTTATGAAATTTGTTGTAGCTGAAAAGCTACTTTCTAATTTGTAAAATTAACCGCTGCTAGCAGCTAAGTTTTATGAAATAGACCCCTGGTCTCTGGTCAGGTCGTTTTTTGCGGCGCAGAAAAAATTAGACATGGTATGATCGAAGCAAGTCTTAGTTCATCAACTTAGGTTTCTTCCATAAATAGATTTGACTAGGTGTCTGGTTTTATTTTCTTGTATGATCGAAGTTACTCGTGAGTTCTATGTTTTTATTTCGACTAAGCTTTAATTCTTTGGGTGTGGTATTTTGGTATGATCATAGCAAGTCGTGTTGCTAACTATGTATCTAGGCTTTCTTACATTACCAAATTTCTTTTGATTTTGCCTGTTTTTATGGCTAGGGATAGTCATGTTTTTTTTGTCTAGCGAAGAAAGGGTACCAGCGCATTACCGACATATATTTTCAAGCATAGGTCACAGTATACATAGAGGCTATAGATTCTTCTAAAAAGATTTGGAGCATACTCGGCGACTTTCTCCTCCCCAGTAAAGCATTAGTAAAATCGAGTACATTGAGAACTGCAGTTTTCATCTTAATTGTACTTTTATCGTCAGACATGCAAAATGTTACCCTATTATAAGATACAATAAATTCAAATCGATGTTTAGTCTGATCGTTCTGAGGAAGTTTATTGATTTCCTCCACAAGCAGTTCGAGTGACTGGTAGTATCCATCGGGAATTTTCAGCTGTGCTACTTTTTCCGTTTCATATGTAAGTCCAAACTGAAATGGTCGAAGCTCTGATAAATTTTTTATCTAAAACTAGATATAGTTATGCATCTGGTTTACCCATCGGTTCTTTTCTATTAGCCTTTTTTGCGGAGGCTTGAAAGTGTTATATAAGGCGGATACCTATGGGATAATATTCTTTCCCATGCACTAAATTCGCGTGTAATAGATACATCTCCATTACTCGGTTCGAAAAGTTGGCCCCTTTTTGCCTCTGCAGTAATATTTACCGGGTTTGCTACACCTCTAAATCCAAATAGGAAGGCAGTATAGGGATCCAATGTGATGGACTTAAGTGAGTCATTTCTCCATGAAATACCAAATTTCCGATAACTATCATCATACAGTAGAAAAAAGTCTTTTTATGGAATAAATATTTGTCATTATTAATAGGAATCATCAGTTTCCCTGGTATAAGCCTGTTGTTTCTATAACGCCTTCGGGTTCGATAGTAATATTGACAGTTTTCTGCGGTTCAGTTTTATGGATATGAATTTTGTCTGCCTTATTGATTATTTTGATTGAATTGACAAAGGACATCTCAACTAGACTGACTTTCCATTGATCACCTTGAACATCTAAGTTGGTATTATTAGCCAACTGTGTTGTATAGTAAAATGGTGTGTTTGTATGGCTTTCTTTGCTCTCCTCGTGTATATTGCTCGGGAGAACAACGTAAAAGCTATTACTCTGATTAATATGGTACATCTTCCACACGAGTTAGTTGAGCATAAGGTATACAAGTAGGCCTTTTATGTATATAACCTCTCCAGCGTACAAGGGCTTGTTTATGCCCACCAGCGCCGCGTGTGCGAATAACCTTATCAAAACAATAGGTTTCATCACATGCACTCACTCTCTGTATCTCCTGCTTATAAAGTTACCCTCAATTATACTGCCAGGCAGAGAACGCAGTGAACATATAGTTGACGGGGGTGTACTTTATATTGACAGTATGAACCAAAAATTCTTCTTCACTCCAGTTGGGTACATAGCCTTTTTCAAAAGTTGATTTGTGTCTGGAAATTCTCACCCGCTCGCCTAGTTTATACTTTGGTTTCCGTTTCGTAGGTTTTTCTCCATATAAGTGTAACCAAACATATGTTTCATTTTCAGGAGTTACTTGACTGGGCGTACGACCAAGTATACGATGATGACTGTTATTATAGGAGGTTATTAGTTTAGAAAGCAGTTCCAACCACTTGTATATACCCTGTTTAGTAAAAGAACGCCACATTGTTTACTTCAACGTACGATTAAATCTCTCGACCATGGCCGCCTTTTGTGCAGACTTTACACTAAATAACTCCACCCCATGAGTTTCACTCAAATAATTATGCACTAGTCGATTTTCAAACACGAGACCCTGATCAGTCTGTAGCAACTTGGGTACCCGCCCACCACTTTAGGTGAATAACTTTTTAAAGGCAAACACAAGTGTAGATGGCCTCTTATCTTTTAGCGGCACTACCCAAGCATAACGAGAGAAGCAATCAATCACTGTCAGCAGGTAACGATTACCTTTGTTCACTCGTGCGAACGCCTTCACTCCACCAAGTCTGCCTGCCACTGCATGTCCATTTTCTTCGCCATATAGCGTCTGTGTAGGAATTTTAGTCTCGCTGGTTTGTAAAGGGTGTAGGCCCACTGACTCTTCAACCAATTCGTTACTTCCTTCATTGAATTAGTGCCAGCCAGTTGGTGAGAGAGTTCTGCTCTTATTAGTAAGAACTGCATAGTGTATTAAATCAATGATGAAGGCATTATCAAGTGGGCGATTACCCAGTATGACTTTTTCCTCAAAGTCCCAATGTAACTCAATTTGCCGCTAGCTTATGGAGAATACTGGACGCTCAAAGGCGTATTTGAAGTTGGAACTTGTCAATACTCCGCTGGATTATCAAGAGAGATTGGGGTGGTTGTGGAGGAGGAGGTGGTGGAGTTTGTTTGTTTATTTGTTTGTTTATTTGTTTGTTTGAGTCGGTGTGCCTCACGCCAGAGATTGGCGAGCATAGGCTATTACCTCCTCGGGGTTGGTATAGAGAACCGAAAGGGGTGGGTTGGGACCACCGAAAAGCTTGCTTCTTAGAATGTAATGTCCTGGGCAACCTTGAATCCAGTGCTGTACCGTTTGAGGAGCCATCTTACACGTCGGGCTTGTGGGGTCTTCGCTCTTGATGATGGCTTTGTAAGCTCCAAAGCTATAGTAGTGCCCTGATCTAAGTTGAGCTATTAGGATTGCTTCTTTCCTGTTCTTAGGAATGTGCTTCTCCTTGTGGGCATAGGAGATGGAAATCAAGAGGTGGACGGTGTTGACGTTGTTGTTGTTGTTGTTGTTGTTGTTGTTGTTGTTGCGGCGGACGTCACAGAAGCCTAAGCTTCCGGAGGTACGCCACCACCGTGCCCGGGTCCTCGGCGAGGACGGAGACGTCCGGGTTGAATGTGCCAAAACAGTCAGTTCTGGCATTTGCCCTGGCGGGGCACTCTTGGAGCCAATGGAGAAGATCCTCGTTGGCTTCCTTGCAGTGCGGGCTTATAGGGTGTTCGTTATTGATGATGCTGCGGTAGGCCGCTAGGTGGTAAGCATGACCACTTCTGAGATGCGCCAGCATCACGTCTTCTCTTCTGTCTTCTCTTTGTTTAGGTATTTTGGAATAAGTTTTTAGGAGTCTAGGATATACGGTTGGCGGGTCTTTAATCTTGCTTCTTGAGATTGCCTTGACAGTGCTAAAGGTGATGGCTTTGTCCTGGGGCCCTTCCTCCGAGACTGCTTTCTTTGCTTCCGCATCGACAAGCTCATTTCCCGGAAGCCCGCAATGGCCCGGGACCCATTATAATCTGACTTCAGTCTTGGTGTTGTTCAGAGAGTTCCTCGACTCTTTCATATCTTTCTATTCGTTCTTATTGTAGTTTTACAGGGCCATGAGAGTAGCTCTGCTGTCTGAACAGATCAAGACACCGTCTTCTCTCACGTTGTTGTTCACCCATTCGGTTGCCATCTTCAATGCTGTGACCTCTGTTTCAAACGAGCTGGTGTAAGGTCTCCCTTTCTTCTTTTCTGTATGGAGAACAATGGGTTCATCTGGTGTCTCTCTAGTCACCACTATGGCGCTCCCTCCAGCTTCTGTGCCTCCCGTTGCTGAGCCATCCGAGTAGATGGTGATGTTGATTATCCCTTTATTGTAATGATCTTTGATAGTGTCGACTGCGTATTTCTGGAGTTCTGTTTGGTCTGTGTCCTTGCAGCTTTCTCTCTTGAATGACTCGGACACTGTCCAGTTTGATGTCGGGCTAATCCATGGTGGTAGCGTTGATAGGAGTGGGATCTCTTGTCTGTCCCATTTGTCCGTACCTGCTTCTCTGCTCAGCTTCGTCGCCTGCTCCCTCCAACTACCTCTGCGTAGTCTCCAGTTTGGCTATGGATGTTGTGGAGAGCCATGGTTGCCAGGCTGGACTGCCATAGTCCAGTGTGCTTCTGATGCACCCGGTATCTTCAGGATGCCTTTATTCTACCCTCATTTCTTGTTTGCTACAGCTGATAATATTCTGCACTTTCTGTTGGCTTTGACTACTGTCTTGTCCAGGTGGGCTTTGAATGACAGGGACCTGTCCAGCGTGATTCCTAAGAAAACTGGATTCTTGTTGACGTTGAGGGGTGTATTGTCGATAGTAACCTGCGGATTCCATTCTGCCTCGTGGGTGTTTGAGCTGAAAAAAACCCAACTCGCATCTGTTAGCGTTGAATTCTAGTTTGTTATTTTTGCTCCACTTGACCACCTCTTCAACTCCCGTCTGGATCTTATCTGTCGCTGTCTGTTTCTGATGGTGTCTTGCCCATAAAGCTAAGTCATCTGCGTACATACTAACTAATATGTCTCTCGGGTTGACCTCTCTCACTGGGTCTAAGTAGAAAAGGAACAGGAGCGGAAACAGAACTGCACCTTGTGGGACTCCTTGCCTGATGATTCTTTCCTTGCTTCTATATCAATTGAGTTTGACTCTTCCTATTCTGCCTTTGAAGAAGCCTGCGCACCATTTGACATATTTAAGTGGGACCCCCTTCATTAACATAGTGAGAATCAGTCTGCTTCTCCAAACCGTATCGTAGGCTTTGCTGTAATCTAGGAGAGCCATAACTGTTCTTTGAGCTGTTTTTTTTCTAGAAGCCATCGCTTATTGATTGCGAGATTCTGATTGTTTGGTCCTCAGTTGATCTAAGTTTTCTGAAGCCCGATTGATCGTCGCTTAACCAATTGTTGTCCTCTGCCAAGTACGTGAGTCTATTTGTGACCATTCTTTCTATGGTTTTGGCCATGCATGAGGTAAATGCTCACCGGTCTGAACGATTCAATATTGCTTGCCGGTTTCCCTGCCTTGAGAAGCGGGATGATCTCGGCTTCTTTCCAGATTTGAGGGCATTCACCCTTCTCCCACGAAAGATTCATACATTCAAGCATTTCTTCTCTAGCTTTTCCTCCAAGTTCTTTGATCATTGCCGGCGATAGTTGTTGTTGTTGTAGGTGGTGCTAGCGTCGCACGTGGTTGCCCGCGTGGAAGAACGTAACCTCTTGACATGGGAGGGTCATGAGGACTGAACTGTAAATGTTGGGACCACTAAATAGTTGAGAGAGTTGTGGTGTCAGGGCCGGGCAGTCAATTAACCAGTGCTCGAGAGTTTCTGGCGCAGAGGAGCATCTCGGGAAAATGAGGTTCTCGCAGGGCCGAATGATTGCTTTGTAAGCCGCAAAATGAACAGAGCTGCGCTAGTAGAACTTCGTCTTTCCTCTTCATCTTGATCTTTCCCCTTCGTAAATAATGAGCAGATACGGATTGCAGTGTCTCCTGTTAGGTTTTCTATATGACCGAGTGCAAGCAGGAGAGCCTTGATTTCTGTTTCGAATGAATTTGTTTGCTTGCGTCCTTTGCCGCTGAGTTCTTCGATGATGATAGGATTCGTTGTGGATCCAGATGTGATGACCACAGCACTGCCCCCAACGCCGATGCTGAGCCATCTGTATAGATAGTAGTCTGAAATTCGGCGTCTTTAGTCGTTAGGGTGTTAAGGGCATCTTTCAGAAACTTCTCTTCACTGTTTCCCTTGGTGCTGCTACCAGCGAGGTCCAGATGTATCAGATTATTGGTCATATGCGTTCTGGTTTATGATGGAGGGCCGAGGATGTCGAATTGGCTTCTGGTAGAAGTAATTGTGGCATTCGTTGTGGCATTGACGAGGTTGGTGGTGA
Source organism: Invenusta paracnida (assembly GCA_036023295.1). Lineage (NCBI taxonomy): Eukaryota > Metazoa > Platyhelminthes > Proseriata > Coelogynoporidae > Invenusta > Invenusta paracnida. Next base: position 13,297 of record JAYRBW010076818.1, on the reverse strand, counting down.
CCTGTCTCCAGTTGCTCCTTGACTTTAATCTATGTCGGACTTGTTTCTCTGCGATATCTCAGCGTGGTTATGGAGTGGGAGGTGGATCGATTTCTCACAAGATCTGGCCATGTTCCTCTTGGAGTTTGTTGAGTAGGAGTTCGCTCTTGCTTCTTGTTGGAGTGCTTCGACGGGGGTTATGGCAAGATGCCCCATTATAATGCGAAGGGCCTTGTTCTGCGCTCGTTCTAGAAGGTCCAATAGTTGTTTTGGACGTGAACGGTTGCAAAGCGGCTCCATAGTAGTCTAGAGTGCTTCTACAGAATATGTAATAGATCCGTTTACATCTCAGTTTCCATCCCCAGGCTTTCTTCGAGAGGGCACCTAGCATCCTGCAACGGGAGAAGGCCTTATTCAAGGTTCTCGTGGCATTTTCTTTAAAGGACAGTGCATGGTTAAACGTGACACCGAGAAAGATCGGGTTGCGGTTCACTTTGATTAGTTGACCATCGATGATGACTCTAAACTATGGCGGGCCTCGTTAGTGCTGCTAATGAAAAGTCAAACTTCACACTTAAGGGTTAATTTCTTGCTTGTGCTCCATTTGCTGATAGCTTATGTTCCTTCCTGGACCATGCGATAGGCTTCTTCTTCTTACTTGGTGTTGCAGCTGTTCCAGATTGCTATATCGTCCGCATATATGCTGATATTAACTCCCCGAGGGATGGTGAGGCGGACAGGGTTGAAGAACAGCGTGAACAATAAAGGAGACAGTACCACACTTTGGGGAACACCTTGGCGGATGAGCCCCGACCTGCTGAGGCAGTCGTTTATGTTGACCTTAGCTTGTCTGTTTCACAGAAATCCTGATATCCAGTGGACGATGCGTCTGGATGTCACTAATGACATGAGGTGTCAGAAAAACTATTTTCTCCATACTCGGTCGAAGGCTTTGGAGTAATCCAATATAACAAGGATACTGCGTTTTGGTTGATTTTGTTGATATTTATCACTGATTTATAATGCTAGCCAAGAATGCTAGCCAAATAGCATCTTTTTTCTATAGATAATGGGTATTAGGATGCGACCATTTAATTTCGTTATAACAGTTGGAGTGGGTTCTCTTGTTCTTTGTTTCTCTCATAAAGCGTCTTTTTTGTGACGAGGGTGATTGCCTCTATCTACTTTTACAGGGGTGCTACCTTGTGGCATGAGCGATCCCGCCTTCGCTGCTTCGTCCGCCTCCTCATTCCCCGTGATGTCACAGTGGGATGGGATACATTGCATGTGAACTCTCACCCCGCTTTTTTCCAGAGCAACGCACGTCCTCAGAATGTCCGCCACTATACGACTCCTGTTCTTGCTGCTGGCGTGTGGGTGAGTTTGCTGGATAGCTTTCAGAGAGTGGAGGAGAGTTCTGACTTTCGTAGTGCAGCTGGAACACTACAGACCTGCGGTAATTGAGATTGAGGTTTTCTCTACATTCGCCCATTAGATGATGACTCCTTCACCTCAATTTTCTGTACCGTTCTAGGCTGATCCATCGGTGTAGGCCATGGTGTCTTCCGACTTCAGTCTTTTCAGGTGTTCGATGGCTTCCTCTTTTCTGGCTTCGGCCGCGTCCGATCTTCGGTTCCTCCAGTCTGTCGAGATGGTAATGTTCGTTTCGACCCACGGCGGGATGCTTGGGCCCAGGACTCTCGGCTCTCTGGGTGCGTTAGTATACTTTCTCATCTGGCTTGCTTCGATCCCCACATCCCTCAATCTGTTTTTTAGCCTTGTCTTTGACTGTCTATTGGCGATTGTGAAGAGAAGAACGGGTCATCTTCTCTTCTTCTCATTGCCCTCTCATATAGTTTCGTGGCTTTGGCTATCTCTCTGGATTCTATATCCTCGAGGTCCGCTTCTGCTTCAACGTCGTTGACTCCGGTGTTCCTGCAGCAGCCTAAGATAATTCTTGCTGCCTAGTTTTTTATTGTTTGGATTTAGTCTTCACAGTCTCAGACATGGCGGTCATCCAGACTCCTCCGGCGTACTCGACCGTGCTGCGGATGTATGGGAGATAAACTTTGCGCAGAGTTTTTTCTGAAGCTTGCCACCCTTTGTTCCTGAGGACCGCTAGCCGTTTCAGTCTGTTGGAGCACTTCGTGGTGATGTTCTTGACATGGGTACCAAAGTTAAGGAGGTGGTCCTGGGTTACACCAAAAAAAGTCACGCTCTTGCTAGTTTTTATTACAGCTTCGTTGATTTTGATAGGCACTTTTTGTTGGTTTCTTTCGCCCAGGTGGTGTACAAGATAGATTCCGACTTTTCGACCGCTAATTTTTGCTTTCGTTTGTCCACCCACTAACATAGTCTGTCTGCCGCCTCTTGACTTACTTTGATGCAGACTTCGACCTTCTGATTTTGTGAGGTGATGGCAAAGTCGTCAGTGAACAGGATTGTATGTCTACGGTGATGTCATTAATCCAGAGTAGAAAAAGGGTTGGCGCTAGAACGCTTCCCTGAGGAAGACCCTCTTTGAATAGGTGCTATTTGCTAAATTCTTCGCGGACTCTCCCCCTTGCTCATCTGTCGAACAGGAATTGCTTCAAGCATTCAATGACACACTTTGAAATTCCGATGCGGTGGAGTTTGACAATGAGACCCAAACTCCTCACTTTGTTAAAAGCCATAGAGAAATCGTAGAGCGTCATCAGAGCGTTTAGCTGGTTTGGTGTCATTCCACCCGTTCTGAATGGATTTGGATGGCTCTTCCCAGTTTGTCTTCCGTGGATCTGTCAGCACGGAACTCTGCTTGCACCTTGTTGATAGCTTCTTAGCTTCCAGGATGTGATAGATAAGGCCTTTGAAAATTCGTTCCAGTAGTTTAGCTAGGTGGTTCTAACTAAGGCTCACCGGTTGGCTGACGTCTTTATTCTTTTGTGAGATCGGAATGATAGACGCTTTCCTCAAGCTCCTCCAGCTTGCTGGGACTTGGTTTTCTTTCCAGGATTTGTTGAAAAATTCCAGGAGTTTGGTCTTGCCTTTCATCCCTAGGTGTTCGAAGAATTCGGCATAGATCTCATCATCCCCTGTGGCTTTGCCATTCTTTAGCCTCGTGATTTCTCTGTCTATTTCTTGCATAATGATATCCCGACAGCCTCTGTTTCTATTGCCCATGTAATATATGCATGGCTTAGCTTCGTGGGAAAACCGCTCTCTCCTGATCTCTCTATCTCTTTCTGTCACCCGTGGTAGTCTTGACACGTTCGCATATTCCTTTGCGAAGGCTTCCTCCTTATCTCCGTTTCTGTGGATGGTCTTGTATAAGGGTTCTCCAGTCCGTGTGTTGATTGTTGTAAAGGATTCCTTCCAGGGACGACTTCGAGGAGCCCGTACTGCGCTGGTCCCCGTTCACACATCTCGTCCATCTTGCTGGTAATATATTTTTGCCCTTTGTGAAGAAACTTTCTTTTTTACTATTATGAAAAAAATAAGCCTAGCTACTTAGTAGATAATGATAAAATCGTTATATATTTCGATATAGAACACACTCTTTTGACGAAGTGAATTGAATTACATACTGCAGAGAAAATATGCAAGGACATTGTAATATGGTGTACATAGCTTAATAATATAAACAGTACAATAGTAATAGGTTGTTGAGAAAAATGGGGAGATTGAAGCTAAGGTATAGATGAGGTTATTGACTCATGTTTAGTATGTAGGGTGGGTATTGAGCAGAGTGTGAAAGGAAATAATGATAGTGATTGGTTGGGTGGTAATGTGGGCTGGGGAAGATTGTGTAGATACTCGTCGTGATTGGGTGCTAGACGAGGATATTAATAAAGAAAGCTTCGTCCCACCTGTTCAGTGTATGATTATGAGTTTTGATTAGAATGACTTTTCTGAAACGGATGGAAATGTAATTTAAATCACAGGTGATGATTTCTGGCGTGAAGTCAGCTCCACAGATTTACTTATGTTGGAAGACCGCTACGAGATGTAGCCGCTGAGCTTTCGCATTGAGGTTTCTGTGTAAGAGGCTCCACATGCAGTGCAGCTGAGTTCCTTGATGGTGTTCATCAGTTCTGTACTGTTGATGAGAAGCCAGTTGATTTTGTTAGCTGGTCGGATAGCGGTGAGGGGATCTGGTTTGTATATCTTTAGTAGGCAGTAAAAGATGGGTAGACGGTTGATGGTTGTTCAAAGATTTCGGAAGATGTGACTGGAGAAGTGATGTTCGTTGCACAGATTATTTTTCAGGTGTTATTAATTTTATTTTCGATGGTGTGGGCCTGTAGGTGTTTGTGTCTTTCAAATATAAGAGAGCCGCTGCTTAATAATCTTTATCTGGAGTGACACAAAATTCATTGCCCTTGTCTCTTGGTAGAAAGGTGAGTGGTTTATTATTGAATTCGTTAAGCGTAATCATTTCATTAAGGATGAGGTTGCTCGTTTAATGAGAAGTTCACTGAGGGATAGTTTAAAAAATTTCGTGATGTATGATATTAAGTTTTCGTTCAAGATCACGATTTAATTTGGGTAAGTAAAGGTACTTTGAGAAGGGGCAATGAGGAAAAGTGTCGACGTTGTCTATGTCTTTGAAATTTTGCTTCCATATCTTTTGGAGGGCTAATCGGTAGATATTAACATTAACGTCTAAAATAGATTTCTTGGTAATAGCGGTTGTGGTTGCAAATGTTGGTCCTTTGGATAGTAGTGATCTTTTATTTGAGTTTAGACTATTAGTGAGGTCAGTGATAAGATCAGGAGGATGAGTTCTGGGTTCCGGTATGGTTAGGTTTGATTAGACTTCAGTCGTAGGAGCTTGTTTGGTAGAGTTAGATGCGATATATTTCTAAATCTGTGGAGGCTAATTCAGCTCCCGTTACAAAGATTCGGATAAAAGGTAAGATTTTTGCCTTCAATTCATAAAATTTGGAAAATGTAGATGGGAGTTCACATCCTAAGTGTCGGATGAGCTTATTGAGAATTTTGTCTCTAGTACTGCGTATTGTATTCGCGTTTTTGCTTCTCTGTAGGAAAGGCGAGAATCACATCTTGTTAATTGGTCTTGATGTTAATTAATGTACAGAGGCCTCCTTATATTGTGCTATAAACGCCGATTCGAATATATATTCCTCATTGCTACCATCCAGGAACCAGCAACACAAATTCTAGCCGTTTTTAACACACCCAATACTCGCTTCAGCAACGAGCATCCCACCGACGGATCAATAGCCCTTCTTGACTTCACCCACACTGTCAACTCTGAAGGCTGCAGAATATTCAAATTCTATAAGAAAGCAGCTAAAATTATATATTTTCGTCCATGGAAACTCAACACTCCCCTCTAGCAACAAAATCAATTATACATCAAAAGTGAGAAAAGTCGCGTTTTTGAACAATGCACTCACAGAAATGACAAAGAAGAGTGCCTCTCTGTATTTTGTAATTCCCTACGTCTAAAGTGTTCTACACCGAAATATAACGATGTATCATTTTATACTAAGTAGCAAGGTTTGTTTTCTTTTGATAATAAACACTTTGAAATGCTACTCATCGAAAACTATATATTATTAATGTGTTAAAATTAGTAATCAATATACCTATAAATATTACACAATATTCATAATTTGTTTTGAATTAAGAATGGCGTTAATAAATTTACAAAATGTACCTGGTAATTATATAAGTGGCTTGGGCAATGAATTGCTTGATTTTATAACAGCGGAATCAAATGATCGTTTCATTATTGAACTTGGGAATAGTTTTAATGACAGGGTCTGCTTCACATAAAGTAAGATTTGCCTCAATTAAATACAAGTGATTTAGAAGAATTGGACAAAATAGAAAGTGGGACTATCACTGTTGGGACGGATGCTCAAACAAAAAGACAAGACATACTATGATGTTTTTTGTGACAATTTTCAAAAACTAAGTAATGAAACCGAGAAAATAGCATCTCCAAGTTTTTGTTCATGATCAAGTTCAATTATTGCTGTACCAGTAAAACGAGTACAATTAACTGAAGATATTGACATTGTTGTGAAAAATAATAATAAATTAAATATGCTTTATTTGCAATTTGTCAGGCGCAAGGAGCATTACAGTTAGTACTTACAGAATACATACTTATATATATATATAATATAATAGTTTAATATAATATATGTGCATAGAGATAATAGTAGAAATAATACATAATATATGTACATATTGTAAGGAAACGATATTTAAGAAGCATTGTTAATGATTCACTCAACTGATGTGAGTAATAAAACAGCGGGCCCCCTATACCTTTACTTTACTCTACTTTGCATTTAACTTTAGACCTTTAAATTTACCAATAATTTTTTTTTTTGTTTTCAATTTCGGCTCTTTCTAACTGACTCCGCATAGACGCTAAAAATTGTGGTCAAATAATGCATCTTTATTTAACTCTTTTATTAATTGAAAAAAAATCGCAATGCTGATTATTATTCCATCTATTTGTGACTCGTTGGTTTGTAAAAAACTTTTCAAGCTATTCTATTAGGTGGGTCGGAAATCCTATTTTCAGGATAGTTGCAAACAAATAATTATGTTTTACATTGTTAAAAGCTGTTTTCTATCAGAATTTGAATTGTGAAGAATATATTATCAACAGTTCCTCTGTTTTGTCTGAAATCAGTCTGTCAGTCTGAAATTTCTTCTTCTACTTTCAATTAGTTCAAAATAATTCCAAACTTGTGTGGTTTATCAACGCAATTGGGCAAAATATATTACTATATTTTGTGTTGTAACTTTTAGATTACACAATAAATTCCTGCTTTTTCTAATCTTAATGCCATTTACCCCCACATTATTTACAAACTAGTATAAATATGTAAAGCTTTTAGAGTGGGTGGTCCCCGTGATTTATCTCTCCAGGAATGTTGTCAATGGCAGGTAGGTTGAAATAATTTTAATGATCATAATACGAAGTCATTAAATATTGAAATACAAATACAGAATTTAAGTGAAAACAAAAAAAACTTACACGATCGTCTTCAAAATGGCATGTTCAGCTTATGAAGATGAAGAAACAGTTTTAAATGTATCCCGAATTTTTGACTGCTCTAAGGAAAGTGCAATTTTTTCCTATAATGGCTAATCTGACTTTGTGCTTATCGAATATATTTTTACGCGTTTATATTTATGGTTATGCTAAAACAGTATGAGGGCATTATAATATGTCTACTGTGATATTCATCTGTGAATATTAATTGTATTCGATCATTCAGCATATTAAAACACACAGTTTTATATTTAATGTTTTATAAAATATATTTAAATAAATACATATGTAAAATAATAATTTATACATACGACATCAATTCTTTAATTCATAACTTCGATATTCAATACATTTGTCTGTAGTTATAGCAAAAGAATCATCAACAAAAATGTATGCGGTATTTATATTCAACATGTTAATAACTCATAAAAAATATGGGTTCCAAATATATTTTTAAAAATTTACAAAATGTTATTCATAGTCTAAAGAATGACAAGGAATTTTAAGTATTATTGTTATTATTGGTTAGATATATTTTTCTTATGGTAATTAATTACCAAATGTGATATATATATTAAATTTCAACAATATAATCGCGAATGACATAATTCTGCAAACAACTTTTGTTTGGAAGATAATGCTATCTGCCGCAAGTATGTACACCAAATGTATTATTTTTACTTAAAAATCAGATTTCAGGGTAGGTTATGATTCCATTGTTATTTATTTTTTATTACTTTATATGTACTTTTAGAATAAAATCTTGAACTATGTAATAGAACATTTATTATCTTATAGGTAATAAACTTAACACAGTCTACGAATAAAAACAATAATATATATATAAGATGCTATGTATCACCTGTACAATACTGTGATCGAGGATAACGTGATATGTTTAAATACAGCATAGATAATTCTAAATATACTTTTCTAAATTTTGAGATTTCCTTGTAATGTTGATCTAAATTGATGAAAATCATTTTAACTTAGTTAATATTTGAAAATATAATAAAAATTGTATTAGTTTTTTCAAGAGATAAATATCAGCCCTTGTAAATATTTTATCATAAATTAAGAGTGTACCGTCCGAACATAGTATATTTTTATTTATGTATATATTTCCTTGTCCACGTCTAGCTGTAATATTAAAGGTATACTATAGAAAAATGCAGTGTAACTTTTTCTTTATAATAAATGATTATATTTTCCGTGTATTTATATCTACGTTTACAAATTCCAGCAATATATGATACAAGTGTATATAAATATACTAGATACTTCATATGAAAGTAAATGAATATTATAACTCTATTATACATGAAATGTGAATAAGAAAAATGATTAAAAATGTTAATTCAAATAAAACAGTTTTTACAAATTTCCGTTCTCTAGTATGTGCAAGCAGCATTTAAAAAGAGAATATCGAAGCAATCTAGATATTCTTATGAATGTTATTCTGTATTCTGCGAGAAGAGTTAGTTTGTTGGGAAACAAAAACTTTGGCCGCCTTACTATTATTCTGTGCTTTTAAATTTTCAAAAAGGCAATATTGACACAGTGTAAACAAACATGGATATTCATTATTAGTAGTAAAAGTTATGTGCGTAATAAATAAAGCTAGGTAGCAACAAGAATTTTCACTTTTATTCATAAAGTTATTTCACAACTTAACACTAACTCAACTCAACTTATCATCACATTTATTTATTTATAATAATCAGTTTTAAGCGAATGGTTTTCATAAAATTAAAACGTTATTTACTATTAAAATTATTTAAGATACAATTTTTTTTTTAAATAATTAAAACATAATACTTATCTCGATTTTTTTATCTGAAAACGTAATCGAAGTTATTTTAAATAGAGGGATATAGGTTAGCTGATTTAAAAGTTTTAAAAGAAATAAAATTAGAAAAATAATATTCACTATAGTGAGACATTCGACGCCTTTTGCAGAACCATAAACTATATTGTAACAATTTTTAACGATGTTAAATGATTAAAATATAAGCACGTGCATACAATAAACAAAATGTAAAAGGTGACTTAAATATATTGTCCAAATTTAAATTGTGTGTTATAATATATGAACACTATATATATAATACTAATGAAAGCATGAAGAGTGCCCAAAAGAAATGTGTATTATACTCAATTATGGAATACTCGTATACAATAAGGTGTTGTTACGGGAACAGCATATTATGAAAAATTATACAAATATAGGCAAAATTTAATAAATAAAGTGGCACATTGGAGAAATATTAACGCATTGTTAAATGATGCAGTACAACATTGGAATGTAGTGCAATTGTAGGCGGAATTATGACTGGGAAAATGGACTGAATGTTAAATGAACTTGAATAATTTACCCGTTAGTTAGCGAACATTTAACGAAAATAATCTTCTACAAGTATAACTGTTAAATGTTGTTCGTCCTATTAAATCGGCAGATAATACGGTGGACTGTTATTTGCAGTTAGTATATGATCATGAAAATATGAAAATAGAGATAACAAGTAGTAAAATAAAACTTAAATATATAGTCGCACTATCAACGATGATAAAAACAGAACAAAAACTAAAATTACTTAAATATTTATAAATATAAGCGTAAGCTCTATAAATGATCATGTTGACTTTTAAATTGTACTAAAATTTAAATACGTTTAAACTTAAAGCTAAAAAATAATTGCAGCCTATTGAAGAGAAAACATATGAAATTTAAAAAGTAAAAATAATTTATTAATAAATATTTATATAAAAGGGATACAGTTTTTTGTATTCATAAATGTTTCAATAATTTCTAAATTAAATTCCTTATAAAATAAGAAATAAAACTGTTCAACTGTTTGATGTTATCAATTTCTCACAAAGCTAAATATAGAATAAAGTTTATACTAAAGTTTAAATTTAAGATATAGTGTGTATTTTATATACAGCATTCGAATATATTCAAATAATAAGTATATAACGCGCTTACTGTCATTACACAAGGTAGAGACGAAAGTTTTTGAGGAATAAATTGCTATAAACAAACTAAACCTCATTGGCTGCTTATAAAAGTTTATACAGTATTAAATGAAAGAGAAGAGGAAAATATATCATTCAATTAACTAAACTAAGCTAGACAACTTCAAAGTTTGTTGCACAATTGGTCATTACAAAGTCGATTGTGGCAGAAAAATACTTTTTCAATATAAGAAAATGAACATTTCAGAATTTAATTATAATTCCTCAATTAGTTCGTATATAACCTACGATGTGACCTCATACATTGCCACTCTACCACTTGCCTCCCTAAGCGCCTTGGGTAATCTGTGGTTCGCAGGGATTATCATTATCTTCAAATCCCTCCGCAAGGCAAACTATCATCTTCTTCTAGGAGTCATCATTTGTGACTTCTTATTTAGTTTTGTTAGTTTGCCATTTGAGGCAACACAGGCGATCTATTTTGTAACCTCTGGTAACCACATCTTTGGAGGATCAAGCACACCCACCCTTTGTCTAATAATTCCATTCCTCTACGAAATACTAACTGCAGCCTCTCTAATTGGTCAGACTTTAGTTGCTATAAATCGATGTCTGGCTGTGTTTCAACCAATCACTTACCGGTCCTACATGACGGTCCGTTGCGCAAGTTTCGCTTTCCCTTTGCTGGCAATTGTAACTCCTGCTATTCCTATTCTTATTCTTCTTTTCACTGGAGATTTGGTTCATCAACTTGATCTTCAACTTGGCCGATGTGTCATCGTGATGCCATCACGAGGCTGCCAGCTCGGAATTCTCATAGTCTACACAATTCTTCCCTTTGGTATCAGTTTGGGAATTTATCTGGCAATCGGAGGGCACATTCTTCGGTCTACAACCAGGACAGCACGAGCTGAGGTCATACGGCGAGCGAGAGGTTCTCTCACAATGGTGGCTTGTCTCTCCATCTTTGGGGTCTGTTTCATGCCGCTTATGATTGTACGCGCAAGTGGAGGAAGCTCTCAATCGCAGATGTGGGCCAGTTTTTTCTATCGCAGCAGTTTTACATTCAACCCGGTAAGATACGATTATGTAAAAAAGCATGTTATCCACCAGATATTGGAGCAAAAGTTATGAAAATGCAGTTTATGTGAAAAATAACACAAAAATTAAATATAGATGATATATCCTGCTCTGTATTGTTTAAAATGGCAATATTCTCTAACTATTATGCAATGTTACAAAAAATATTTTCATTATGAAAAGTGGTAAAACATGTATAGATGTGTACTTTTATTACGCTTATAAAAATACAATACAAGTCCTTGATATGCAGTACTATTTTTAATTGTAGGACACATATTCAGTACATTAACATAATAATATTTATTGTTTATATCGCCTTTTAGTATGTCAATACTAAAGTATACACATTACTTTTCAGATATTTTATTTCGTTTTTGATGGACAACTTCAGAAAGCAAGTGTGAGAGTTATTAAACGGTGCTCAACATCTTCTAACATCCTACCCCACAGCCCTTCCACAACAACTGAATAAAGAATGTATAGCCTGTAAGATCATGAAAATATACTTATTTGTTAATGTTTTAATTAGTTGATTATTGTTATACCTATGAACACAAAATGCGCGACAATTATATGATTAATATTTTGTGACAATCAAAATATGTATATCAAGATTTTTCAACTTCTACCTACTACGTAATTACGTAAAAAAAACAATTTTTGTAATAAAGTACCTAATATAATATATTTTGCTGTTTTAAATGTTATGAAAACATATTTTTATCAATCATACAATGATATGCCTATAACCATCTTATAAATATGTTTTTTTAATATATCTTATGATGTAATTATATAGTTGTTATTATATTATGTATGTCGATATTATATCCACTAGAAATATGTACCTATATGATTATTTTATAACGAAAATATGTGTATTAGATATTACACATGTGCTTACGAACTAATCTATTAGCTTGTGTTTCCTTGTATATTTTGTATACCTACTATTCATTGTAATATCATATACAATATATCAGATATCGTCGCTGACATGCCAAATCTGTCTAACTACATGTATGTAGTTCGTAATACAGAAATTGTATTTTTTATATTTTATACAAACAATTATATGTGTAACTAGTCATTTTCTTGAAAACATCATTTAATGTATACATGCACAAGATCACTTATTATATCGTTTCTATTTATTTCGTTTAGTTCCAGTTCAATTCACAGTTACTTTAATTGGAAAAGACAATGAAATGTTATTAAATATTATGAAAGATCATCAAATAAACCTCCAATCAAATTGCGACAACGATTTACTTTTCTAATCGACCTATAAGAATAAAGTCAAATTTCTAAACGGCTTAGACGCCATACGGAGTAAATTGATGGGCGTCAAAGTACCCAATTGAAAGTCAAACTGGTTTGCCCCGGGTGGGATTAGAACGCTTTTATCGTGTAGGCCGTAGTATATAATTGCAAATTATATGTGGGGTGTTTTCATAACCAGTTTCATTAAAATATGAAGGATGTCTTATTATGCCAGCTATACTTTTATTAGACAATAGTTTAGCTAGAAAAGCTGCCTGTGCTGTGAGGATTACAGCAAATTATATACAGACTTTTTGAAATAGGTTTTAATATACAGTAGATGAATTAAATTGGTGGATAAATATGATGGCCTGTATTTACGAACGCTGCCTAACTTAATAAGAGTTTCGGTTAGATGCGCGATGAACTAGTCAGTTACCCATTGATTCATATTATCAAAACATTTACAATACTAGTTATTTTACAGTATGAGTCATAACTGACCTATATATAACGCGCGATAGATTTTCTCTGTTATAATTGGTTGATTTACCCAATGAAATTATTTAAACTTAAGAAGGTATAATACGGCGTAACTTAATAGACAAAACATTTTTTAGCTTGAGATTGTGACAATAGACTATAATGGCGAAAGTGCAAATAGAAAACTGGGACAGAGACTAGAAATTGGGGAGGTGTTAGCAGAACACATTTCTGTAATCGAAGACAAGAGAACAGATACAGACACCATTTGGAAAAAACAATGCTTAGAATAATTCCTGGGCACTATTGAGGAAGCTGATAAATTCTGGTCTCTGTTTAGCAAGGCACTTAGATATGTGCAATATGCAAATACATATCGACGGTTGACTGGGGCCGTGAAGTTTGCCTGCAACCATAGAGTAAATATACATAGAGCTTTGACTCTTATTGATTTCATATACATTGCGCTGTAAATTTTCGTCGATAGAA